>WNWK01003962.1:35000-40000 GCA_009830355.1 Cherax destructor | reverse complement strand
TCAGCATCCTAACAGATCAACATCATCTTAGACCACCAGCATCATAGCAGATCAACATCATCTTAGACCATCAGCATCCTAGCAGATCAACATCATCTTAGACCACCAGCATCCTAGCAGATCAACATCATCTTAGACCACCAGCATCATAGCAGATCAACATCATCTTAGACCACCAGCATCATAGCAGATCAACATCATCTTAGACCACCAGCATCCTAGCAGATCAACATCATCTTAGACCATCAGCATCCTAGCAGATCAACATCATCTTAGACCACCAGCATCCTAGCAGATCAACATCATCTTAGACCATCAGCATCCTAGCAGATCAAAGTCGCATCCGACCACCAACATCTTTATACATCAACATCATTCTTTAAAACCTGGAGAAAGGAAACATGTAAGCTGACGGATCACCAGCGGCTACCAACACGGACGCCACCTACACCGACTGACCCCACGCTACACCAGACTGGACGCCCACGCTACACCTGACTGGACGCCCACGCTACACCAGACTGTGCACACGGACGCTACACCAGACTGTACACACGGACGCTACACCAGACTGTACACACGGACGCTACACCAGACTGTACACACGGACGCTACACCAGACTGTACACACGGACGCTACACCAGACTGTACACACGGACGCTACACCAGACTGTACACACGGACGCTACACCAGACTGTACACACGGACGCTACACCAGACGTACACACGGACGCTACACCAGACGTAACACGGACGCTACACCAGACGTAACACGGACGCTACACCAGACGTACACACGGACGCTCACCAGACTGTACACACGGACGCTACAAGACGTATACACGGACGCTACACCAGACGTACACACGGACGCTACACCAGACGTATACACGGACGCTACACAGACGTACACACGGACGCTACACCAGACGTACACACGGACGCTACACCAGACGTCGTACACAGACGTACACCAGACTGTACACACGGACGCTACACCAGACTGTACACACGGACGCTACACCAGACTGTACACACGGACGCTACACGAGATTGTACACACATACACTACAGGAGACGGTAGACACGGACACTACAGGTGACGGTAGACACGGACGCTACAGGAGACGGTAGACACGGATACTACAGGTGACGGTAGACACCGACGCTACAGGAGACGGTAGACACGGACGCTACAGGTGACGGTAGACACGGACGCTACAGGAGACGGTAGACACGGATGCTACAGGAGACGGTAGACACGGACGCTACAGGAGACGGTAGACACGGACGCTACAGGAGACGGTAGACACGGACGCTACAGGAGACGGTAGACACGGATGCTACAGGAGACGGTAGACACGGATGCTACAGGTGACGGTAGACACAGACGCTACAGGAGACGGTAGACACGGACGCTACAGGAGACGGTAGACACGGATGCTACAGGAGACGGTAGACACGGTCGCTACAGGAGACGGTAGACACGGACGCTACAGGTGACGGTAGACACGGATGCTACAGGAGACGGTAGGCACGGATGCTACAGGAGACGGTAGACACGGACGCTACAGGTGACGGTAGACACGGACGCTACAGGAGACGGTAGACACGGACGCTACAGGAGATGGTAGACACGGACGCTACAGGAGACGGTAGACACGGACGCTACAGGAGACGGTAGACACGGACGCTACAGGTGACGGTAGACACGGACACTACAGGTGACGGTAGACACGGACGCTACAGGTGACGGTAGACACGGACGCTACAGGTGACGGTAGACACGGACGCTACAGGTGACGGTAGATGCAGCTGAAACTCAATCTTGAAAACTCAATAATTTACACCATAAGGGAAAAATATGGGCTTGTGAGGGGTAGGGGGTGAGAGGAGAGAGGGGAGAGAGGGCAGAGAGGGAAGAGAGAGGGCAGAGAGGGGTGAGAGATGCAGGGAGGGGTGAGAGAGGGCAGGGAGGGGAGAGAGAGGGGGAGAGGTAGTATCCACCTCTGCTGTCTGTCCGTCGATTCATTTGTATATTTTCACATGATACTAGACACTAACACTCACCCAAGGTCGTTGTCTTGGCTGCTTGTCTATCTGGCTGTCTATCTGACTGTCTATCTGGCTGTCTATCTGACTGTCAATCTGACGGTCTATCTGGCTATCTATCTGACTGTTTATCTGACTGTCTTTCTGGCTGTCTATCTGACTGTCTATCTGGCTGTCTATCTGGCTGTTTATCTGGCTGTCTATCTGACTGTTTATCTGGCTGTCTGCTAGCTGTATGCGTGTTTATGGTCACCAATAGAAGGAACAGAGAGAGAGAAGCAGTAGTCTCCAGCAGACAGCAGTGTACCATAGAGCAGAACCAGGGCAACTTAAGCACGACCAAAACGGTGAAAAATCACCTCGCCTTAGCAATGTCCCTAGGTGACGTTACTATTTAGGTGACGTTACTACTGATTAGGTGACGTTACTACTGATTAGGTGACGTTACTACTGATTAGGTGACGTTACTACTGATAAGGTGACGTTACTACTTAGGTGACGTTACTAATGATTAGGTGACGTTACTACTGATTAGGTGACGTTACTACTTAAGTAACGTTACTACTTAGGTGACGTTACTACTGATTAGGTGACGTTACTACTTAGGTGACGTTACTACTGATTATATAACGTTACTACTGATTAGGTGACGTTACTACTGAATAGGTGACGTTACTACTTAGGTGACGTTACTACTTAGGTGACGTTACTACTTAGGTGACGTTACTACTTAGGTGACGTTACTACTTAGGTGACGTTACTACTTAGGTGACGTTACTACTTAGGTGACGTTACTACTTAGGTGACGTTACTACTTAGGTGACGTTACTACTTAGGTGACGTTACTACTTAGGTGACGTTACTGCTGATTATGTAACGTTACTACTGATTAGGTGACGTTACTACATCCAGACGCACCATCAGAGGGCAGAGATCCTAACCAGTGCAGCTGGACAGTCACCTAAAGTCAGTACCTGATCGGCCTGGCTGTGGTTCCTACGTTAGATTTCATGCGGCCAGCAGTAACAGCCTGATTGATCAGACCCTGATCCACCACGAGGCCTGGTCATGGACCGGGCCGCAGGGGCGTTAACCCCCGGAACACCCTCCAGGTATACTTCAGGAATACCCTCCAGGTATACTTTCATTTATACCCTCCAGGTATACTTCAGGAATACCCTACAGGTATACTTCAGGTATACCCTCCAGGTATACTTCAGGTATAGTCCAGGTATACCCTTCAGGTATACCCTCCAGGTTTGCTTTAGGTATACCCTCCAGGTATACTTCATGTATACCCTCCAGGTATATTTCAGGTATACTTAGGTATACCCTCCAGGTATACTCCAGGTATACCCTCCAGGTATACTTCAGGTATAGTCCAGGTATACCCTTCAGGTATACCCTCCAGGTTTGCTTCAGGTATACCCTCCAGGTATATTTCAGGTATACTTCAGGTATACCCTCCAGGTATACTCCAGGTATACCCTCCAGGTATACTTCAGGTATATCCTCCAGGTATGCCTTTAGCGGCATTTATAAGTTAGATAAAATATTTTCAGTAATATTCTAAATATATCGGCATTTAAATATAAATCTTAACCTCTTCTATATTAAGTATATATTTAAGTATATATTACAATGGAACCCTTTTCTTACCAGTATTTACCAGGATATACACACAGGATATACACACTGAGAGGCGTGTCTCTCATTCTTACTGTATATAAATACACAGGATATATACACTGAGGCGTGTCTCTCAGAATCAGTGTATATTTATACACACACAGTATATACACACAGGATATATACACGGATGTGTATGTTTCTGGGAGTATATATTCTGAGAGTTTAATCTCTGTTTTAGAGTATTTTTGTCTGGTGGTGAAGAGGTTATTGAGTAGTCGTAATGAGCCTGGTGTAGTAGACAGCCTTTAAACCCCGTTAACCAGTGTTTTTAATGCATTCTCAGACTGGATGTCTTGCTCCTGGAAACTCCTTCGATCCTCCTTCAAGATGAATGTTTTAGAAAGGTGTTTGATCCCTTGTCGCTACCAGCATCCTCACCTCGCAGCGCTTATCACATCTATTGATCTTATCACATTTATGACCCCTTATCTGCCTAGTGGAACTTATATTCTCTCTCTATCTCTCTCTTGGCCCCGTATCTATCTCTGTCTCCCATTCCCTCCCTCTCATGACCCCATATCTCTCTCTATCTCCCATTACCTCCCTCTCATGACCCCATATCTCTCTTTATCTCCCATTCCCTCCCTCTCATGACCCCATATCTCTCTCTATCTCCCATTCCCTCCCTCTCATGACCCCATCTCTCTCTCTATCTCCCATTCCCTCCCTCTCTTGACTCCCTATCTCTCTCTATCTCCCACACTCTTCTTGACTTATCATTATATTTTCAACAAGTCTTACACTGGCAGAAGGATTAGTGAAGACTTTAATGTTGTGGGTGAGTGGTTGATGGTGGAGGATGTTAGGATGTGGCGGGGCTGAGATGGCAGGATGTGGCAAGG
The DNA here is from genome assembly GCA_009830355.1 of Cherax destructor. Classification (NCBI taxonomy): domain Eukaryota; kingdom Metazoa; phylum Arthropoda; class Malacostraca; order Decapoda; family Parastacidae; genus Cherax; species Cherax destructor. Next base: position 35,412 of record WNWK01003962.1, on the reverse strand, counting down.
ATGAGATGGCAGGATGTGGCAAGGCTGAGATGGCAGGACGTGGCAGGGATGAGATGGCAGGATGTAGCAGGGATGAGATGGCAGGATGTGCCAAGGCTGAGATGGCAGGAAGTGGCAAGGCTGAGATGGCAGGATGTGGCAGGGATGAGATGGCAGGATGTGGCAGGGATGAGATGGCAGGATGTGGCAGGGATGAGATGGCAGGATGTGCCAAGGCTGAGATGGCAGGATGTGGCAGGGCTGAGATGGCAGGATGTGGCAGGGCTGAGATGGCAGGATGTGGCAGGGATGAAATGGCAGGATGTGCCAAGGCTGAGATGGTAGGATGTGCCAAGGCTGAGATGGCAGGATGTGCCAAGGCTGAGATGGCAGGATGTGCCAAGGCTGAGATGGCAGGATGTGCCAAGTTAAT
>WNWK01003962.1:0-30000 GCA_009830355.1 Cherax destructor | reverse complement strand
ACCACTGATGTGTATTATTGACCAACAACCACTGATGTTTATTATTGACCAACAACCACTGATGTTTATTATTGACCAACAACCACTGATGTTTCTTATTGACTAACAACCACTGATGTTTATTATTGACCAACAACCAATGATGTTTATTATTGACCAACAACCACTGATGTTTATTATTGACCAACAACCACTCATGTTTATTATTGACCAACAACCACTGATGTTTATTATTGACCAACAACCACTGATGTTTATTATTGACCAACAACCACTGATGTTTATTATTGACCAACAACCACTGATGTTTATTATTGACCAACAACCACTGATGTTTATTATTGACCAACAACCACTGATGTGTGTTATTGACCAACAACCACTGATGTTTATTATTGACCAACAACCACTGATGTGTGTTATTGACCAACAACCACTGATGTTTATTATTGACCAACAACCAATGATGTGTGTTATTGACCAACAACCACTGATGTGTGTTATTGACCAACAACCACTGATGTTTATAATTGACCAACACCCACTGATGTGTATTATTGACCAACAACCACTGATGTGTGTTATTGACCAACAACCACTGATGTGTGTTATTGACCAACAACCACTGATGTGTGTTATTGACCAACAACCACTGATGTTTATTATTGACCAACAACCACTGATGTGTATTATTGACCAACAACCATTGATGTGTGTTATTGACCAACAACCACTGATGTGTGTTATTGACCAAGAACCACTGATGTGTGTTATTGACCAACACAACACCTCGATGAGTACGCCAAAAATATACGGAAATTTACCTCTCAATAATTATTATTATTATTATTATTATTATTAGAGGATCTCACTTTCAAAGGCGACAACAATTTATCTACAACATCTGCTAGGAAAATGCTAGGATGGATAACTAGAACCTTCAAAAGTGAGACGCCAAGCCCATGATGATTCTTTTCAAATCGGTGTTCTCTCTAGGTTGGAATACTGCTGTACACTGTCACCTTCAAGGCTGCAGAAATTAGTACCAAACCTGCACACGACACTCACTCCCTATGAAAGCAAAAGACTCGGCAGGAGATGCAACATTCCCCCAATGAAAAGCAGGGGGGCCACGAGTATACTGAGAGACAACACAATAAGTGTCAGGGGCCCAAGACTGTTCAACTGCCTCCCAGCATACATAAGGGGGATTGCCAATAGACCCCTGGCTGTCTTCAAGAAGGCGCTGGAAAGGCACCTGAAGTCAGTACCTGACCAGCCGGGCTGTGGTTCGTACCTTGGTTTACGTGATCAGACCCTGATCCACCACGAGGCCTGGTCTCAGACCGGGCCGCGGGGGCGTGTCCAGCAGTGGCCAGAGGGTGGGGGGAGAGCCTTCTGATTTACTTATACGCCTAGATAATGCCTGACTGTTCTTATTCTGTTCTTATTATTGACCATGTATTCTGTCTGTCTGTCTGTCTGTCAGTCTCTCTCTCTCTGGTTGTTAGTTGCTGGGATTCGGTTCGTTGATCTTATAATCCCTTTCCAATGTCCCTCACTTTGTTCCTCCCTCCCTCCTACCCCTCCCTCCCTCCTCCCCCTCCCTCCCTCTTCCCCCTCCCTCTTCCCTCCCTCCTCCCTTCCCTTCCTCCCTTGTTCTGATTGCACGAAATTGCCAAACACGATTAGCGATTGTTTTGAATCCTGGCAGCTGACACAGCCAAAGAAATGGAAGGGACAAAGAGAAATATAGATATATATATATATATATAATATATATATATATATATATATATATATATATATATATATATGTATATATATATGTCGTGCCGATTAGGTAAAACTTGCGATTTTGGCTTAAATAGCAACGCTCACCTTGCCATATAAGACAAGTGAAAATTTGTGTATGCAATAATTTCGCCAAAATCATTCTGAACATAACGAAAAAAATATATTTCATTGTGTTTGTTTATTATTAAATTAATGTTAACGTATCTAAAATATATTTAGTTGGGTTAGGCTAAATTAAATTGCGCTTGTTGTAATAAGGTTAGGTAGGTTTTCAAAGTTTCTCTTGGTACAAAATTATAAATTCTTACATTAACATAAATGAAAAAAATATATCTTTAAACGTATAGGAGAAAATTTTAGAAAGGACTTAATTTTAGATGAGTTCTTGCTAATTGGCCAGTTTTACCTAATCGGCACGACATATATATATATATATATATATATATATATATATATATATATATATATATATATATATATATATATATATAAAAACTGGATTATGTAAATAAGTTAAGCTAGCCGGTAGACACCCTGACGCCTTGCTTGGCACCCCTGTGGTTAGTGTCACCTTCCTGTGGTCAGGGTCACCTTCCTGTGGCCAGGGTCACCTTCCTGTGGCCAGGTCACCTTTATCTGGCCAGAGTCACCTTCCTGGGGCCAGGGTCACTTTCCTGGGGCAAGGGTCACCTTCCTGTGGTCAGGGTCACCTTCCTGTGGTCAGGGTCACCTTCCTGTGGCCAGGGTCACCTTCCTGTGGCCAGAGTCACCTTCCTGGGGCCAGGGTCACCTTCCTGGGACCAGGGCACCTTCCTGGGACCAGGGCACCTTCCTGGGACCAGGGCACCGTCCTGGGACCAGGGCACCTTCCTGGGACCAGAGTCACTTTCCTGGGGCCAGGGTCACCTTCCTGGGACCAGGGCACCTTCCTGGGACCAGAGTCACTTTCCTGGGGCCAGGGTCACTTTCCTGGGGTCCAGGGTCACTTTCCCGTGGCCACAGCTGGAGAAGAGTTCAGAACTCTTCTCCAGGCTGAGGGACTGACCACCTAAAATACTATTTCTCCAAGGTTGATGGACTGATTACTCGTAGCGTCACTACCCTCGTAGCGTCACTACCCTCGTACCGTCACTAAACTCGTAGCGTCACTACCCTCGTAGTGTCACTACCCTCGTAGCGTCACTACCCTCGTAGCGCCAGTACCCTCGTAGCGTCACTACCCTCGTAGTGTCACTACCCTCGTAGCGTCACTACCCTCGTAGCGTCACTACCCTCGTAGCCACACTACCCTCGTAGCGTCACTACCCTCGTAGCGTCACTACCCTCGTAGCGTCACTACCCTCGTAGCGTCACTACCCTCGTAGCGTCACTACCCTCGTAGCGTCACTACCCTCGTAGCGTCACTACCCTCGTAGCCACACTACCCTCGTAGCGTCACTACCCTCGTAGCGTCACTACCCTCGTAGCGTCACTACCCGTAGCGTCACTACCCTCGTAGCGTCACTACCCTCGTGGCGTCACTACCCTCGTAGCGTCACTACCCTCGTAGCGTCACTACCCTCGTAGCCACACTACCCTCGTAGCGTCACTAGCCTCGTAGCGTCACTACCCTCGTAGCGCCACTACCCTCGTAGCGTCACTACCCTCGTAGCGTCACTACCCTCGTAGCGTCACTACCCTCGTAGCGTCACTACCCTCGTAGCGTCACTACCCTCGTAGCGTCACTACCCTCGTAGCGTCACTACCCTCGTAGCGTCACTAGCCTCGTAGCATCACTACCCTCGTAGCGTCACTACCCTCGTAGCGTCACTACCCTCGTAGCGTCACTACCCTCGTAGCGTCACTACCCTCGTAGCGTCACTACCCTCGTAGCGTCACTAGCCTCGTACCGTCACTACCCTCGTACCGTCACTACCCTCGTACCGTCACTACCCTCGTAGCGTCACTACCCTCGTAGCGTCACTACCCTCGTAGCGTCACTACACTCGTAGCGTCACTACCCTCGTAGCGTCACTACCCTCGTAGCGTCACTACACTCGTAGCGTCACTAGCCTCGTACCGTCACTACCCTCGTACCGTCACTACCCTCGTAGCGTCACTACCCTCGTAGCGTCACTACCCTCGTAGCGTCACTACCCTCGTAGCCACACTACCCTCGTAGCGTCACTACCCTCGTAGCGTCACTACCCTCGTAGCGTCACTACACTCGTAGCGTCACTACCCTCGTAGCAACTTTCTCTGAAATAATTTTCTCTTATTACACATTAAACCAAAATCAATTACATTATTCCATAGGTTTTTTTTTTTTTTTGGGGGGGGGGGAAGGTCCCAGCTGGAAGGCCCCCTCACCCCCCAAAAAAAACCATGCATGATAAACCATCAAGGCAGTAAAACATTGTTTTTTATATATATTTTTTTACGGCCCCTCATGTTCCATAGAATGGTGGCACAGACTGACGTCCATACACACGCTATGTGTGTACTTGTTTACTGTTTTTGTTCTGTTATTGCCAGGCAACAACAACAACTACAGCAGCAGTCTGACAATAAAACCATTAGTGTCGCTTTAATTTGCACACACAGTGTATTAAGACACACACACACAGTGTATTAAGACACACACACACAAACACAGTGTATTAAGACACACACACACACACACAGTGTATTAAGACACACACACACACAGTGTATTAAGACACACACACAGTGTATTAAGACACACACACAGTGTATTAAGACACACACACACAGTGTATTAAGACACACACACACAGTGTATTAAGACACACACACACACAGTGTATTAAGACACACACACAGTGTATTAAGACACACACACACAGTGTATTAAGACACACACACACAGTGTATTAAGACACACACACACAGTGTATTAAGACACACACACAGTGTATTAAGACACACACACACACGTGTATTAAGACACACACACACAGTGTATTAAGACACACACACACACAGTGTATTAAGACACACACACACAGTGTATTAAGACACACACACACACAGTGTATTAAGACACACACACACACAGTGTATTAAGACACACACACACAGTGTATTAAGACACACACACACAGTGTATTAAGACACACACACACACACAGTGTATTAAGACACACACACAGTGTATTAAGACACACACACACAGTGTATTAAGACACACACACACACACAGTGTATTAAGACACACACACACACACATTGTATTAAGACACACACACACACACACAGTGTATTAAGACACACACACAGTGTATTAAGACACACACACACACACAGTGTATTAAGACACACACACGACATGTGTATTAAGACACACACACACAACAGTGTATTAAGACACGACACACAGTGTATTAAGACACACACCACACAGTGTATTAAGACAACACAGGCATGTATAAAGATCATCAGCACAAGATGACAGAGCACCAGGGAAAGCGGGGAGTGATGTAATGACGCAACCACAACATAGTTTAAGACACACACATCACAGTCTGTAGAGTTAAGAGTACATAGCTCACACAGGAAGACGACACACGGTGTATACGAACACACACGGTACAACACACATGTATACAACACACACAGAGGTGTTAGACACACGGAACACACAGGTAGTACAGACGACACACAGGGTGTTACAACGGACACACAGGGTGTTACAGACGGACACACAGGGTGTTACAACGGACACACAGGGTGTTACAACGACACACAGGGTGTTAAACACACGGTTACAACGACACAGGGTGTTACAACGGACACACAGTGGGTGTTACAACGGACAACAGGGTGTTACAACGGACACACAGGGTGTTACAACGGACAGGGAACAGGGTGTTACAGACACACGGGTGTTACAACGACACACAGGGTGTTACAACGGACACACGGTGTACAACGGACAACAGGGTGTTACAACGGACAGACAGGGTGTTACAACGGACACACAGGGTGTTACAACGGACACACAGGGTGTTACAACGGACACACGGGGTGTTACAACGGACACACGGGGTGTTACAACGGACACACGGGGTGTTACAACGGACACACAGGGTGTTACAACGGACAGACAGGGTGTTACAACGGACAGACAGGGTGTTACAACGGACACACAGGGTGTTACAACGGACACACGGGGTGTTCAACGGACACACGGGTGTTACAACGGACACACGGGTGTTACAACGGACAAACGGGGTGTTACAACGGACACACAGGGTGTTACAACGGACAGACAGGGTGTTACAACGGACAGACAGGGTGTTACAACGGACACACGGGTGTTACAACGGACACAGGGGTGTTACAACGGACATGCAAGCAGGTTGTTACAACGGATACACGGGGTGTTACAACGGACACACAGGGTGTTACAACGGACACACAGGGTGTTACAACGGACACAGGGGTTCAACGGACACAGGTGTTACAACGGACGACAGGGTGTTACAACGGACACACGGGTGTTACAACGGACAACAGGGTGTTACAACGGACAACAGGGTGTTACAACGGACACACAGGGTGTTACAACGGACACACAGGGTGTTACAACGGACACACAGGGTGTTACAACGGACACACGGGGTGTTACAACGGACACACAGGGTGTTACAACGGACACATGGGGTGTCACAACGGACATACAGGTTGTTACAACGGATACACGGGGTGTCACAACGGACACACAGGGTGTTACAACGGAACACAGGGTGTTACAACGGATACACGGGTGTCACAACGGACAACAGGGTGTTACAACGGACACAGGTGTTACAACGGAACAGGGTGTACAACGGAACAGGGTGTTACAACGGACACACAGGGTGTTACAACGGACACACAGGGTGTTACAACGGACACACAGGGTGTTACAACGGACAACAGGGTGTTACAACGGATACACGGGGTGTCACAACGGACACACAGGGTGTTACAACGGACACACAGGGTGTTACAACGGACATACAGGGTGTTACAACGGACAGACAGGGTGTTACAACGGACACACAGGGTGTTACAACGGACACACGGGGTGTCACAACGGACATACAGGGTGTTACAACGGACACACAGGGTGACAAGAAAGGTGTTGACAGAGCATATCATTAAAAGAGTAAAGATCACAAGTGTCAAGAGAAGAGGGTGTAAACGGAAAGAGGAGTAGAGAAAGAGGGAGGAAGAGAGAGGAGAGAGAGAGAGAGAAGAGAGAGAGAGAGAGAGAGAGAGAGAGAGAGAGAGAGAGAGAGAGAGAGAGAGAGAGAGAGAGAGAGTCATGACGCTTGCTTAAAGACAGCATTTGAGTCGAGAGTACCTTTTAGAGAGGCACTGCGTACTCTGACTCCAGGGACGGCATTTTGAGTAACAGAGGTAAAGTGTACTCCTTAGAGTACTATGTACTCTTTAAGATCCCCCTGTAGAGGTACCTTTAAGAGTAGAGGTTGTTTAAGGTAATCAGTCTCATAGCAGTAAGTAGGTACCTGGGTGTTAGTCCACTGGTGTGGGTCGCATCCTGGGACAAAACTGACCTAATTTACCAGAAGTGCTCTGCGTAACCAGGGGCTTTCTATATAGTATATCACTGATGTCAGCTATGGTCTGTATAAGTTGTATCCTGTACTTGTAGAAATATTATTATTATTATAAGAATGCTGGTCGACTGGACACCACCACTCAAGAACACCAGTGTATATAAACTGAGAGATATACACACCCCTCAGTGTATATACACTGAGAGATATACACACCCCTCAGTGTATACACTGAAGTATACACACCAGTGTATATACACTGAGAGATATACACCTCAGTGTATACACTGAGATATACCCTCAGTGTATATACACTGAGAGATATACACACCCCTCAGTGTATATACACTGAGAGATATACACACCCCTCAGTGTATATACACTGAGAGATATACACACCCCTCAGTGTATATACACTGAGAGATACACTCACCCCTCAGTGTATATACACTGAGAGATACACTCACCCCTCAGTGTATACCTACTGAAAGATATACACATCCTGGTGTATATACCTGGCTGCAAGAAGTTACAATCATACAGTCAAGCATACAGAGTGTGTGGTTGCAAGAAGGTCTTGTTAGTACAATCATTTATGGGAAAAAATTGACATTTCTTGGAAATATTTAAGTGCCATATATTCTGGGAAAAATAAAACACACCTCCATATGTTATTGAAAACACACAGAGAATATAACCAATTATTATCTTTCACTTTAAGCACGTCTAATACTGCAGTGTGATCCACTGTAGTGCGATCCACTGCATGTGATCCACTGCATTTGATCCACTGCATGTGATCCACTGCATGTGATCCACTGCATTTGATCCACTGCATGTGATCCACTGCATTTGATCCACTGCATTTGATCCACTGCAGTGCGATCCACTGCATGTGATCCACTTCCCACCGTCTGTGAATACAATTAAAAAAGGATCTAACCCCAGGACGGTTTCAGCCCCAATCTATAAAGCGGATTTAATCCCCTTGAGAAAATATTATGTCAACTAGCCGACTGCGTCGTCCAGCAGGGTAATACTGACCTCCCTTGTTGTTAGTAAAGCTACACACGGGGGGCAGAGTTAATTAAACCCTGGGAGACGCCAGGGAAGAGAGAGAGAGAGATGGAGAGGGGGATTTGGAAGATAATTAGGAATAAAGAGGGATGAGAAGTCTGTTAGAAGGGGACATAGAAAGGGCAGAATATCTAGTTAAGGATGGAAAAGAGTAGATCTTACTAGACAACATGTTACTAGACAACATGTTACTAGACAATATGTTACTAGACAACATGTTACTAGACAACATGTTACTAGACAACATGTTACTAACATGATGTTACTAACAAGACGTAATAAGACAAGAAAGTCTTATTACGGTTTATCAATATGATTGCAAGAAAGTGGATCAACACCGTGTTGCACTCTGCCTGCGAGTGCAACACAAACAATATTGACTCAACAAACATGGCCACCTCGCAACCTCCCTCTGAACACAATGTATATATATATATATATATATATATATATATATATATATAAAATATATATATATATATATATATATATATATATATATATATATATATATATATATATATATATATATATATATATATATATATATATATATATATATATATATATATATAATGTGCTGAATAGGTAAAACTTGCTATTTTCGCTTAAATAGCAACGCTCTTCTTGCCGAATAAGGCAAGCGAGCAAAGGCGTTTCTTGTGATCGTATTTGCTTGGACCTCCTCCTCTTTTCTGCAACATTGCAATCTCCTGATGATGTGTTGATTACAACACGAAAGGCCTGACCTATCACAAACGAGAGGTTTTAAGGAAATAACATTGCAACTGGACAGGAATCGAACCCCTAATATTTTATCACGTCTCCTGGGAAGCCCTTTACTTCCGTCACGTGCGTTCAGGCGTACGTCGTACATACCAAGGCAGCACGAGTCTAGTCATAACACCCATCATTATAATAAAATATTAATGACATAACTGGCAGTAGTGGGACATCAGCGCGACGGAGCGTCACTCTGGGAAAAGACCAAAGCAAAAAGGGAGTCGAAAAACCAGGTTGAAGAACTTCATCTAGAAATCATTCCTGTGCCACAAATACAAGATTTTATATATTGTAACTTTATACGCTGGTAAAGGAGGGTGTATAGTTTAATTTGCATGCAAGAATCGGTGATATGGGTTTATATATATGGGTTTTAAGAGAGATATTAGAGGATGGGGTTGATGCTAGAGGTGACCATGTGTGGTAGGTGGACCCGCCCTCAACCATCCTCTCACCAGTTATAATACAGCCAGATATGTTATTACGGTGCTGTTCCATGATGTAATTAGTGTGAAATAATGCGGTGGGCAGGTATATTATCCCCTATAAAGTATAGCAGGTAAGCCAGCATCGCCCAGGAGCCAAGGTGTTGTTAAGAGTCCATACTGGTCACAGCCTTCCTCTTACATTCATCAAAATTAGTCCTTTTTTTCCCATTGTATCAGTACGAAATTTTGACTCTACAGGAACCTACGTCAGGTTATTTATCTCAGAGGAAAACCTGGTTAAAGTTTGACTCTGTCTGGGAAGGAATGTCCACTGATGTCATCAACTATTGTAAATAAGAGAGGAGCATTGATACTGCTGGAGATCTCTTGATCTCTCGTCTTGTGTTCTCTGAGGAGCCTTGATGCTGCTGGAGATCTCTTGATCTCCCGTCTTGTGTTCTCTGAGGAGCCTTGATGCTGCTGGAGATCTCTTGATCTCCCATCATTCCCCAGGCAGTGACTGACCAGTACAAGTTCAGCGTCTGATCTACATATTAACACATGTCCCTACTGGCCACACCAGTAGGGACAATCAGGTGAACTTACTCAGGTCCTTAAATAAAAGAACATAAACAAAACAGATACGTTGGACATGTTATCCTAATTGTTTCACGTCACTCATGTCTCCTTACCAAAGAAGTGCAGGCTAAGCGCCTTCAGTCTATCCTCGGAGGAGACATTTCTAACACATGGGAGCAACTTCGTCAACCTGCTCCAGCGTAGTAACGTCCAGATTGTAATATGGAGACCAGAACTGTGCAGCATAATTTAAATGAGGTATTACCAAGGATATATACACAAACCACGGAACGGGTGAGGTATGAACCCATTGTTGTGTGGGTACTTTGGATATATTGACGGTCGTAGTGAAACACACAAGGCGGTTGGTAACTATATATACTGACAGTCTGTGGGGAGAAGATAACCCAGCCTACCTGTTCGGTTCTAAGCCTGTCGACGTGAGGAAGAAGCCTGAGGCCCAGCTCACATGCGCGGGACTCGTGACGTCACAGCTAGCTAGGGATCATATATATAACATAGCTGATACTAACTACACAAGTATATTACAAAGGGGATTCATTACTACTACTGACACCATGGCAAGTAAGTCGTAACAGTCCAGGCTAGTGCGTTAACCACTGAGCCAGCTGGCTACAATAAGATTCATCCAAATACGTATATATATTTCTATACACCATAGGGAGGTTAGCATGGGCCACCAATGTGACCACAAATGCAAGTTTTTACAGATGAATCTCCCGATAAATAATCCTAAGATTCCTATTATTTATATTTTTTCATTTGAAGCCAAGAATTCTATTGGCTTTATTGAGAATATTTGTATCTCCAGGATACTAGGGGATAAGATACATGTGCAGTACCTGGGTCGTCTGAACACCGGGTTTCATTGATCTAAAACAGAGGTATGGGCAGGGAGATATATGTATTGGAGCCAGAGAAACTAAGAGATGTAGTAGTAGCAGACGTGGTTACATGTGGGCGGGGGCCTTCTCGTTGATGTAATTAACGTCTGTAAGGTGAGCCAGAGTCTGAGATGATCCTGTCTGAGATGATCCTGTCTGAGATGATCCTGTCTGAGATGTTCATGTCTGAGATGATCCTGTCTGAGATGTTCATGTCTGAGATGATCCTGTCTGAGATGATCCTGTCTGAGATGATCCTGTCTGAGATGATCCTGTCTGAGATGATCCTGTCTGAGATGATCCTGTCTGAGATGATCCTGTCTGAGATGATCCTGTCTGAGATGATCCTGTCTGAGATGATCCTGTCTGAGATGATCCTGTCTGAGATGATCCTGTCTGAGATGTTCATGTCTGAGATGATCCTGTCTGAGATGATCCTGTCTGAGATGATCCTGTCTGAGATGTTCATGTCTGAGATGATCCTGTCTGAGATGATCCTGTCTGAGATGTTCATGTCTGAGATGATCCTGTCTAATATCGTATGCCGGGAGGCTGGTTGGGTTGTTATAAAGACTGTAGGTCACTTGTTCACTACCAATCAAGAATATTTTAATACCAAAAATAGTGAATAAAATGAACTACCAGTGTATATACTGAGATATACTCCTCTCAGTGTATATACACCTCTCAGTGTATATACACCTCTCAGTGTATATACATTGAGACATACACCTCTCAGTGTATATACACTGAGATATGCACCTCTCATTGTATATACACCTCTCAGTGTACACCGTTTAGTGTATATACACCTCTCAGTGTATATACACTAAACGGTGTACAAGGCAGCCTCCCACCCAGCTACGTTGCGTCCTAGCACTCAGCTAGGCTGCGTCCTAGCACCCAGCTAGGCTGCGTCCTAGCACCCAGCTAGGCTGCGTCCTAGCACCCAGCTAGGTTGCGTCCTAGAACCCAGCTAGGCTGCGTCCTAGCACCCAGCTAGGCTGCGTCCTAGCACCCAGTTAGGTTGCGTCCTAGCACCCAGCTAGGCTGCGTCCTAGCACCCAGCTAGGCTGCGTCCTAACACTCAGCTAGGCTGCGTCCTAGCACTCAGCTAGTCTGCGTCCTAGCACCCAGCTAGGCTGCGGTCCTCAACCAGACTGAAGGACGCCTCCCATGCATTCAGGGATCGATGCGCCCGTTTGGGTTTAGAGTGGAGACAGTTGGCCAGCCTTCATACCCTGACCACACCACTAACTGCGAGTCTTGAAGACAGTCAGCAGTCTTGAAGACAGTCAGCAGTCTTGAAGACAGTCAGCAGTCTTGAAGACAGTCAGCAGTCTTGAAGACAGTCAGCAATCTTGAAGACAGCCAGCAGTCTTCAAGACAGCCAGCAATCTTGAAGACAGCCAGCAATCTTGAAGACAGTCAGCAGTCTTGAAGACAGTCAGCAGTCTTGAAGACAGCCAGCAATCTTGAAGACAGTCAGAAGTCTTGAAGACAGTCAGCAATCTTGAAGACAGTCAGCAGTCTTGAAGACAGTCAGCAATCTTGAAGACAGCCAGCAATCTTGAAGACAGCCAGCAATCTTGAAGACAGTCAGCAGTCTTGAAGACAGTCAGCAGTCTTGAAGACAGCCAGCAATCTTGAAGACAGTCAGCAGTCTTGAAGACAGTCAGCAATCTTGAAGACAGCTAGCAGTCTTGAAGACAGCCAGCAATCTTGAAGACAGTCAGCAGTCTTGAAGACCGCCAGCAGTCTTGAAGACAGCCAGCAATCTTGAAGACAGTCAGCAGTCTTGAAGACAGTCAGCAATCTTGAAGACAGCCAGGAGTCTTCAAGACAGCCAGCAATCTTGAAGACAGCCAGCAATCTTGAAGACAGTCAGCAGTCTTGAAGACAGTCAGCAATCTTGAAGACAGCCAGCAGTCTTCACGACAGCCAGCAATCTTGAAGACAGCCAGCAATCTTGAAGACAGTCAGCAGTCTTGAAGACAGCCAGCAATCTTGAAGACAGTCAGCAGTCTTGAAGACAGCCAGCAATCTTAAAGACAGCCAGCAGTCTTGAAGACAGCCAGCAATCTTGAAGACAGCTAGCAGTCTTGAAGACAGCCAGCAATCTTGAAGACAGTCAGCTGTCTTGAAGACCGCCAGCAGTCTTGAAGACAGCCAGCAATCTTGAAGACAGCCAGCAGTCTTGAAGACAGACAGCAGTCTTGAAGACAGCCAGCAGTCTTGAAGACAGCCAGCAGTCATGAAGACAGCCAGCAATCTTGAAGACAGTCAGCAGTCTTGAAGACAGTCAGCAGTCTTGAAGACAGTCAGCAATCTTGAAGACAGCCAGCAATCTTGAAGACAGCAAGCAATCTTGAAGACAGCAGCAGTCTTGAAGACAGCAGCAGTCTTGAAGACAGCCAGCAAACTTGAAGACAGTCAGCAGTCTTGAAGACAGTCAGCAATCTTGAAGACAGCTAGCAGTCTTGAAGACAGCCAGCAATCTTGAAGACAGTCAGCAGTCTTGAAGACCGCCAGCAGTCTTGAAGACAGCCAGCAATCTTGAAGACAGTCAGCAGTCTTGAAGACAGTCAGCAATCTTGAAGACAGCCAGGAGTCTTCAAGACAGCCAGCAATCTTGAAGACAGCCAGCAATCTTGAAGACAGTCAGCAGTCTTGAAGACAGTCAGCAATCTTGAAGACAGCCAGCAGTCTTCATGACAGCCAGCAATCTTGAAGACAGCCAGCAATCTTGAAGACAGTCAGCAGTCTTGAAGACAGCCAGCAGTCTTGAAGACAGTCAGCAGTCTTGAAGACAGCCAGCAATCTTAAAGACAGCCAGCAGTCTTGAAGACAGCCATCAATCTTGAAGACAGTCAGCAATCTTGAAGACAGCTAGCAATCTTGAAGACAGCCAGCAATCTTGAAGACAGCCAGCAATCTTGAAGACAGCCAGCAATCTTGAAGACAGACAGCAATCTTGAAGACAGACAGCAATCTTGAAGACAGACAGTAATCTTGAAAACAGCCAGCAGTCTTGAAGACAGCCAGCAATCTTGAAGACAGACAGCAGACATGAAGACAGCCAGCAGTCTTGAAGACAGCCAGCAGTATTGGAGACAGCCAGCAAACTTGAAGACAGCCAGCAATCTTGAAGACAGACAGCAGTCTTGAAGACAGCCAGCAGTCTTGAAGACAGCCAGCAGTCATGAAGACAGCCAGCAATCTTGAAGACAGTCAGCAGTCTTGAAGACAGTCAGCAATCTTGAAGACAGCCAGCAGTCTTCAAGACAGCCAGCAATCTTGAAGACAGTCAGCAATCTTGAAGACAGTCAGCAGTCTTGAAGACAGTCAGCAGTCTTGAAGACAGCCAGCAGTCTTCAAGACAGCCAGCAATCTTGAAGACAGCCAGCAATCTTGAAGACAGACAGCAATCTTGAAGACAGACAGCAATCTTGAAGCCAGACAGTAATCTTGAAGACAGCCAGCAGTCTTGAAGACAGCCAGCAATCTTGAAGACAGACAGCAGACATGAAGACAGCCAGCAGTCTTGAAGACAGCCAGCAGTCTTGAAGACAGCCAGCAATCTTGAAGACAGCCAGCAGTCTTGAAGACAGCCAGCAGTCTTGAAGACAGCCAGCAGTCTTGAAGACAGCCAGCAGTCTTGAAGACAGTCAGCAGTCTTGAAGACAGCCAGCAGTCTTAAAGACGCAGCATCAAGCAGGGTCTTGAAGACAGCCAGCAGTCTTGAAGACAGCCAGCAGTCTTGAAGACAGCCAGCAGTCTTGAAGACAGCCAGCAGTCTTGAAGACAGCCAGCAATCTTGAAGACAGACAGCAATCTTGAAGACAGACAGCAATCTTGAAGACAGCCAGCAGTCTTGAAGACAGCCAGCATCTTGAAGACAGTCAGCAGTCGAAGACAGCTCAGCAGTCTTGAAGACAGCCAGCAGTCTTGAGACAGCCAGCATCTTGAAGACAGACAGCAGTCTTGAAGACAGCCAGCAGTCTTGAAGACAGCCAGCAGTCATGAAGACAGCCAGCAAGCTTGAAGACAGTCAGCAGTCTTGATGACAGCCAGCAGTCTTGAAGACAGCCAGCAGTCTTGAAGACAGCCAGCAGTCTTGAAGACAGCCAGCAGTCATGAAGTCAGCCAGCAATCTTGAAGACAGTCAGCAGTCTTGATGACAGCCAGCAGTCTTGAAGACAGCCAGCAATCTTGAACACAGCCAGCAGTATTGAAGACAGCCAGCAATCTTGAAGACAGCCAGCAGTCTTGAAGACAGCCAGCAGTCATGAAGACAGCCAGCAATCTTGAAGACAGTCAGCAGTCTTGAAGACAGCCATCAATCTTGAAGACAGCCATCAATCTTGAAGACAGCCAGCAGTCTTGAAGACAGACAGCAGTCTTGAAGACAACCAGCAGTCTTGAAGACAGCCAAGAGAAACAGCAGTCTTGAAGACAGTCAGCAGTCTTGAAGACAGTCAGCAGTCTTGAAGACAGCCAGCAGTTGAAGACAGCAGCAACTGAGAGCAGTCTGAAGACAGCCAACAATCTTGAAAAGCAGCAGTTGAAGACAGCCAGTCTTGAAGACAGTCAGCAGTCTTGAAGACAGCCAGCAGTCTTGAAGACAGCCAGCAGTTTAAGACAGCAGCGGAGTCTTGAAGACAGCCAGCAGTCTTGAAGACAGCCAGCAGTCTTGAAGACAGTCAGCAGTCTTGAAGACAGCAGCAGTCTTGAAGACAGCAGCAGTCTTGAAGACAGTCAACAGTCTTGAAGACAGCCAGCAGTCTTGAAGACAGTCAGCAGTCTTGAAGACAGCCACACAGCCAGCAGTCTTGAAGACAGTCAGCGTCTTGAAGACAGTCAGCAGTCTTGAAGACAGTCAGCAGTCTTGAAGACAGTCAGCAGTCTTGAAGACAGTCAGCAGTCTGAAGAGTCAGTCTTGAAGACACGCAGTCTTGAAGACAGCAGCAGTCTTGAAGACAGCCAGCAGTCTTGAAGACAGCCAGCATCTGAAGACAGCAACAGTCTTGAAGACAGCAGCAGTCTTGAAGACAACCAGCAGTCTTGAAGACAGTCAGCAGTCTTGAAGACAGTCAGCAGTCTTGAAGACAGTCAGCAGTCTTGAAGACAGTCAGCAGTCTTGAAGACAGCCAGCAGTCTTGAAGACAGCCAGCAGTCTTGAAGACAGTCAGCAGTCTTGAAGACAGCCAGCAGTCTTGAAGACAGTCAGCAGTCTTGAAGACAGTCAGCAGTCTTGAAGACAGTCAGCAGTCTTGAAGACAGCAGCAGTCTGAAACAGCAGCAGTCTTGAAGACAGCCAGCAGTCTTGAAGACAGTCAGCAGTCTTGAAGACAGTCAGCAGTCTTGAAGACAGTCAGCAGTCTTGAAGACAGTCCAGCAGTCTTGAAGACAGCCAGCAGTCTTGAAGACAGTCAGCAGTCTTGAAGACAGTCAGCAGTCTTGAAGACAGTCAGCAGTCTTGAAGACAGCCAGCAGTCTTGAAGACAGCAGCAGTCTTGAAGCAGCAGTCAGCAGACCTTGAAGACAGTCAGCAGTCTTGAAGACAGTCAGCAGTCTTGAAGACAGTCAGCAGTCTTGAAGACAGCAGCAGTCTGAAGACAGCAGAGTCTTGAAGACAGTCAGCAGTCTTGAAGACAGTCAGCAGTCTTGAAGACAGTCAGCAGTCTTGAAGACAGCAGCAGGTCTTGAAGACAGCAGCAGTCTTGAAGACAGTCAGCAGTCTTGAAGACAGTCAGCAGTCTTGAAGACAGCCAGCAGTCTTGAAGACAGTCAGCAGTCTTGAAGACAGTCAGCAGTCTTGAAGACAGTCAGCGAGCAGTCAGCACTTGAAGACAGCAGCAGTCTTGAAGACAGCCAGCAGTCTTGAAGACAGCCAGCTAGTCTTGAAGACAGTCAGCAGTCTTGAAGACAGCCAGCTGTCTTGAAGACGAGTCTGAAGACAGGTCTTGAAGACAGCAGCAGTCTTGAAGACAGTCAGCAGTCTTGAAGACAGCCAGCAGTCTTGAAGACAGTCAGCAGTCTTGAAGACAGCTAGCAGTCTTGAAGACAGCCAGCAGTCTTGAAGACAGTCAGCTGTCTTGAAGACAGTCAGCAGTCTTGAAGACAGTCAGCAGTCTTGAAGACAGTCAGCAGTCTTGAAGACAGTCAGCAGTCTTGAAGACAGTCAGCAGTCTTGAAGACAGCCAGCAGTCTTGAAGACAGTCAGCAGTCTTGAAGACAGTCAGCAGTCTTGAAGACAGTCAGCAGTCTTGAAGACAGTCAGCTGTCTTGAAGACAGTCAGCAGTCTTGAAGACAGTCAGCAGTCTTGAAGACAGTCAGCAGTCTTGAAGAGCAGGTCAAAGCAGCTTGAAGACAGTCAGCAGTCTTGAAGACAGCCAGCAGTCTTGAAGACAGTCAGCAGTCTTGAAGACAGTCAGCAGTCTTGAAGACAGTCAGCAGTCTTGAAGACAGTCAGCAGTCTTGAAGACAGTC
Organism: Cherax destructor; assembly: GCA_009830355.1. Taxonomy (NCBI): domain Eukaryota; kingdom Metazoa; phylum Arthropoda; class Malacostraca; order Decapoda; family Parastacidae; genus Cherax; species Cherax destructor. The sequence continues at coordinate 12,371 of WNWK01003962.1, read as the reverse complement.
AGCAGTCTTGAAGACAGCCAGCAGTCTTGAAGACAGTCAGCAGTCTTGAAGACAGCCAGCAGTCTTGAAGACAGCAGCAGTCTTGAAGACAGCCAGCAGTCTTGAAGACAGTCAGCAGTCTTGAAGAGCAGTCAGAAGACAGTGCAGTCTTGAAGACAGTCAGCAGTCTTGAAGACAGTCAGCAGTCTTGAAGACAGTCAGCAGTCTTGAAGACAGCCAGCAGTCTTGAAGACAGTCAGCAGTCTTGAAGACAGTCAGCAGTCTTGAAGACAGTCAGCAGTCTTGAAGACAGCAGCAGTCTTGAAGACAGTCAGCAGTCTTGAAGACAGCCAGCAGTCTTGAAGACAGCCAGCAGTCTTGAAGACAGCCAGCAGTCTTGAAGACAGCCAGCAGTCTTGAAGACAGCCCGGGGAGTGATCTTGTCATCAACATGATCACGTGACATTTCTTCACTACAACACATACATCTTCCGTCACCAGTAGTTAATGACACCCTCTGGTATTAACTTGATACCCTGGTATTAACTTGATACCCTGGTATTAACTTGATACCCTGGTATTAACTTGATACCCTGGTATTAACATTATACCCTGGTATTAACTTAATACCCTGGTATTAACTTTATACCCTGGTATTAACTTGATACCCTGGTATTAACTTGATACCCTGGTAATAACCTGATACCTTGGTATTAACCTGATACCCTGGTATTAACTTGATACCCTGGTATTAACTTGATGCCCTGGTATTAACTTGATACCCTGGTACTAACTTTATACCCTGGTATTAACTTGATACCCTGGTATTAACTTGATACCCAGGTATTAACTTGATACAATGGTATTAATTTGATACCCTGGTATTAACTTTATACCCTGGTATTAACTTGATACCCTGGTATTAACTTTATACCCTGGTATTAACTTTATACCCTGGTATTAACTTAATACCCTGGTATTAACTTGATACCCTGGTATTAACTTGATACAGTTATTAACTTTATAAACTGGTATTAACTTCATACCCTGGTATTAACTTGATGCCCTGGTATTAACCTGATACCCTGGTATTAACCTGATACCCTGGTATTAACTTGATACCCTGGTAATAACTTGATACCCTGGTATTAACTTTATACCCTGGTACTAACTTTATATTCTGGTATTAACTTGATATCCTGGTATTAACTTGATACCCTGGTAATAACTTTATACCCTGGTATTAACTTGATACCCTGGTATTAACTTTATACCCTGGTATTAACTTGATACCCTGGTATTAACTTGATACCGTTATTAACTATACCCTAGTATTAACTTGATACCCTGGTATTAACTTGATACCCTCGTATTAACCTGATACCTTGGTATTAACCTGATACCCTGGTAATAACCTGATACTCTGGTATTAACTTGATACCCTGGTATTAACTTTATACCCTGGTACTAACTTTATACCCTGGTATTAACTTGATATCCTGGTATTAACTTGATACCCTGGTAATAACTTTATACCCTGGTATTAACTTGATACCCTGGTATTAACTTTATACCCTGGTATTAATTTGATACCCTGGTATTAACTTGATACCGTTATTAACTATACCCTAGTATTAACTTGATACCCTGGTATTAACTTGATACCCTCGTATTAACCTGATACCCTGGTATAAACCTGATACCCTGGTATAAACCTGATACCCTGGTATTAACCTGATACCCTGGTATAAACCTGATACCCTGGTATTAACCTGATACCTTAGTATTAACCTGATACCCTGGTATTAACCTGATACTAGTGTACCATCTGAACTGCATAAACAACGTATATCACTTTCCTTAAGATAACAAGAGAATGCTTCTTCCGCTCGGCTTCAAAGTGACATTTCTTCCTGGAAGGTTTGACTCACTACTGAGCTCTGTTAGTTAGTTACCATTTTGTCCTAGGCACATGTCAATTAGACACTAGGCCTGTTGTATATGTGTGTGTGTGTATGTGTATGTAAGGAAACACTTCGAAATGTTTCTGCCCCACCGGGAATTGAACCCGGCCCCTCCGTGCGTGAAGCAAGAGCTTTACCCACTAGGCCGCTGGGGGCTGTAATGTGTGTGTCTTGCAGTGCCATGGTTACTGTAGACCTCTGTTTCTGTGTTGTTTTGTTAATATTACTCCTGGTCTGCGAGGCTAATGCCCCACTCTGCACTGTTCCTTTCACGTGCATTGATATACAGGAAGCAAGGTTCGAAAAACACTGGAATACCTTCCTCAAGTTAGAGGAAGCAGGAAGTGTCATCGGGATTCAGGGGCCCATGAGCTGGAGGTCATCCTTATTACAGAAAGTTATGATGCATCTGTCTGGCTATAAGAACTATAACTGACTAATTAGCTTTCATTGTCCTGTCAGTCTGTCGTAAGGTTCTTTCTATGTGCGGATTTTGTGAAGTGTTAATTTACTATAGTTTACTATGACTATAGTTTACTATGACTATAGTTTACTATGACTATAGTTTACTATGACTATAGTTTACTATGACTATAGTTTACTATGACTATAGTTTACACAGACTTTGGAAAAGCCTTTGACAAGTGTGACCATGGTGTAATAGCACACAAAATGCGTGATAAAGGAATAACAGGAAAAGTTGGTAGATGGATCTATAATTTCCTAACAAGTAGAACACAAAGAGTAGTAGTCAACAGAGTAAAGTCTGAGGCAGCTACTGTGAAAAGCTCTGTTCCACAAGGCACAGTACTCGCTCCCATCCTGTTCCTCATCCTCATATCAGACATTGACAGGGATATAAGCAACAGTGCTGTGTCTTCCTTTGCAGATGACACCCGAATCTGTATGACAGTGTCCATCGTTGAAGACACTGCAATACTCCAAGCAGACATAAACCAAATCTTTAAATGGGCTGCAGAAAAAAAATATGAAGTTCAATGATGAGAAATTTCAACTACTCAGATACGGAAAACGTGAAGAAATTAAAATCTCATCGGAGTACAAAACAAATTCCAACCACACAATAGAGCGAAAAACTAATGTCAAAGACCTAGGAATGATCATGTCAGAGGATCTCACCTTCAAGGACCATAACAAAGTAGCAATTGCATCTGCTAGAAAAATGACAGGATGGATAATGAGAACCTTCAAAACCAGGGATGCAAAGCCCATGTTGACACTTTACAAATCGCTTGTTTTATCTAGGCTGGAATATTGCTGCACACTAACTGCACCTTTCAAGGCAGGTGAAATTGCTGACCTTGAAAATGTGCAGAGAACCTTCACGGCACGCATAACTGAGATAAATCACCTCAATTACTGGGAACGCTTGAAATTTCTAAACCTGTACTCCCTAGAACGCAGGCGGGAGAGATACATTGTTATATACACGTGGAAAATTCTCGAGGGATTAGTACCAAACTTGCACACGAGAATCACTCCCTACTAAAGCAAAAGACTCGGCAGGCGATGTAACATCCCCCCAATGAAGAGCAGGGGTGCCACTAGCACGTTGAGGGACAACACAATAAGTGTCAGGGGCCCAAGATTGTTCAACTGCCTCCCAGCATACATAAGGGGGATTACCAACAAACCTCTGGCTGTCTTCAAGCAGGCACTGGACAGGCATCTAAAGTCGGTACCTGACCAGCCAGGCTGTGGTTCGTACGTTGGACTGCGTGCGGCCAGCAGTAACAGCCTAGTTGATCAGGCTCTGGTCCAACATGAGGCCTGGTCACAGACCGGGCCGCAGGGGCGTTGACCCCTGGAATTCTCTCCAGGTAAACTCCAGGTATGAATCGTTAATTTACTATAGTTTACCATAATTTTTAAATTATCTGTTGTTTACCATAAATCGGTAATTTACTACTGTTTTACTGTTTATCATGAATCGTTATTTTACTATAGTTTATCATGGCTCTTTAATTTACTATAGTTTACTATGAATCGTTAATTTACTATAGTTTACTATGAATCGTTAATTTACTATAGTTTACCAGACAACAATTTACATTTTCTATGGTGAGGCGCTGGTTGTCATGGCAACCAGTGTAAACAACATCTGTATCTCGGTTCACTTTTATTTTTTTATTCATTATTAACCTAGTATACACTGCCCTATGTGTATACCTTGCATACAGTGTATTGTGCCGGTTAAAAGGTGTGTCAGTTATAGTGTGTCAGTTATAGTGGACACTGGGAGTTGAATTAACACAAATTTTGAAGAATAACAATTTTGAGTTTTTTCAATAGCTTCTTATTTTGTTATTTAAACGATCTTTACATATATGTATACAAATATACCAGGATACCTACATAGTGGTAAAAATTCTATAATATATCACTTGTGTATATCTGAGACTTGTGTCCTTCTTGTCTTTAAAAGTGAGTGAAGTACTGGAGCCTCCGTCATCCCAGACTCTAGAAGGCAGTGTCTAGAATCCAGTGTCTAGAGGAACTATACAAGCCACAAGATCCTATGTGTTGGTCCGTCTCCTAGCTCCTAGCAACGTCTAGCATCATACAAGCCACAAGATCCTATGTCTTGGCCTGTCTCCTAGCTCCTAGCAACGTCTAGCATCACAGGGAGCTCCTTGTTCATAATGAGGGAGGTCTGTGGATCACCGGGGGCATCCGCCCCTTCTTCAGGGGTATCACCCGCCGCCCACATCACCCATTCCTTCGCTACCGTCAGCGCTGACACCCTCAAAAGTGGCATTGGGTTGGCTTGGACGGTGTCTGGGGGTAGTGGCAGGGGCGTGGGAAGTCCTACTGCTGTCGCTGCAGGAGTGGGCGGCACTGCCGCAGGCGTGGGTGGCGCTGGCCCACGCCTGGGTAGTAGCACCGTCAGCATGGCCAACGTATTGGAGTTTCTGCTGACTTCAGCGCAGCTGCATCGCGTTGCTGCTGCTACCACTGACAAGGTCAGCAGACTTGTTCACTGGTATACTGCTACCACTGACAAGGTCAGCAGACTTGTTCACTGGTATACTGCTACCACTGACAAGGTCAGCAGACTTGTTCACTGGTATACTGCTGCCACTGGCAAGGTCAGCAGACTTGTTCACTGGTATACTGCTACCACTGACAAGGTCAGCAGACTTGTTCACTGGTATACTGCTGCCACTGACAAGGTCAGCAGACTTGTTCACTGGTATACTGCTACCACTGACAAGGTCAGCAGACTTGTTCACTGGTATACTGCTGCCACTGACAAGGTGTCAGCAGACTTGTTCACTGGTATACTGCTGCCACTGGCAAGGTCAGCAGACTTGTTCACTGGTATACTGCTGCCACTGGCAAGGTGTCAGCAAACTTGTTCACTGGTATACTGCTGCCACTGACAAGGTGTCAGCAGACTTGTTCACTGGTATACTGCAACAAACTGTACTTTGTCCTCATCCAGGTATTGTTCACTTTAGAACATGACCTGAACATCCCCTACTCTTCCTAAATCCTTCTTGTTCATCTGCAATCCTGCTCTACATCTCATTCTCTAATTATTACAATAATATCTCTACCATACACTTTACCTAGTATATTCAATGGCCTTATTCCCCTATAATTCTTACTCTCTCTTGCTCCGTTGTTCCCTTATACAGAGGAACATTTGCTTGCTACCTAGCAGTCTTTACGTACTGTCTCTTACTTCATACATATAATGGACACACCAGCCACCCCTAACCCGCTTTTCATATTTCTGTCTTGATCCCATTTGCTTTACCTCCTTTCCACACACTGCCTCATGCACTTCCCTCACACACAGCCTTTCATTCCACACACTGCCTCATGCACTTCCCTCACATACAGCCTTTCATTCTACACACTGCCTCATGCACTTCCCTCACATACAGCCTTTCATTCTACACACTGCCTCATGCACTTCCCTCACACACAGCCTTTCATTCTACACACTGCCTCATGCACTTCCCTCACACACAGCCTTTCATTCTACACACTGCCTTATGCACTTCCCTCACACACAGCCTTTCATTCCACACACTGCCTCATGCACTTCCCTCACACACAGCCTTTCATTCTACACACTGCCTCATGCACTTCCCTCACACACAGCCTTTCATTCCACACACTGCCTCATGCACTTCCCTCACACACAGCTTTTCATTCTACACACTGCCTCATGCACTTCCCTCGCACACAGCCTTTCATTCTACACACTGCCTCATGCACTTCCCTCACACACAGCCTTTCATTCCACACACTGCCTCATGCACTTCCCTCACACAGCCTTTCATTCCACACACTGCCTCATGCACTTCCCTCACATACAGCCTTTCATTCAACACACTGCCTCATGCACTTCTCCCTCGCACACAGCCTTTCATTCCACACACTGCCTCATGCACTTCCCTCGCACACAGCCTTTCATTCTACACACTGCCTCATGCACTTCCCTCACACACAGCCTTTCATTCCACACACTGCCTCATGCACTTCCCTCACACACAGCCTTTCATTCTACACACTGCCTCATGCACTTCCCTCACACACAGCCTTTCATTCCACACACTGCCTCATGCACTTCCCTCACACAGCCTTTCATTCCACACACTGCCTCATGCACTTCCCTCACATACAGCCTTTCATTCTACACACTGCCTCATGCACTTCCCTCACATACAGCCTTTCATTCTACACACTGCCTCATGCACTTCCCTCACATACAGCCTTTCATTCTACACACTGCCTCATGCACTTCCCTCACATACAGCCTTTCATTCTACACACTGCCTCACGCACTTCCCTCACATACAGCCTTTCATTCTACACACTGCCTCATGCACTTCCCTCACACAGCCTTTCATTCTACACACTGCCTCATGCACTTCCCTCACACACAGCCTTTCATTCCACACACTGCCTCATGCACTTCCCTCACATACAGCCTTTCATTCTACACACTGCCTCACGCACTTCCCTCACATCAGCCTTTCATTCTACACACTGCCTCATGCACTTCCCTCACACAGCCTTTCATTCCACACACTGCCTCATGCACTTCCCTCACACTACAGCCTTTCATTCCACACACTGCCTCATGCACTTCCCTCACACACAGCCTTTCATTCTACACATGCCTCATGCACTTCCCTCACACACAGCCTTTCATTCTACACACTGCCTCATGCACTTCCCTCACATACAGCCTTTCATTCACACACTGCCTCATGCACTTCCCTCACACACAGCCTTTCATTCCACACACTGCCTCATGCACTTCCCTCACACACAGCCTTTCATTCTACACACTGCCTCATGCACTTCCCTCACAACAGCCTTTCATTCACACACTGCCTCATGCACTTCCCTCAACACAGCCTTTCATTCACACACTGCCTCATGCACTTCCCTCACACACAGCCTTTCATTCCACACACTGCCTCATGCCTACTTCCCTCACACACAGCCTTTCATTCTCACACACTGCCTCATGCACTTCCCTCACACACAGCCTTTCATTCTACACACTGCCTCATGCACTTCCCTCACCAGCCTTTCATTCACACACTGCCTCATGCACTTCCCTCACACACAGCCTTTCATTCCACACCTGCCTCATGCACTTCCCTCACATACAGCCTTTCATTCTACACACTGCCTCATGCACTTCCCTCACACACAGCCTTTCATTCTACACACTGCCTCATGCACTTCCCTCACACACAGCCTTTCATTCTACACACTGCCTCATGCACTTCCCTCACACACAGCCTTTCATTCTACACACTGCCTCATGCACTTCCCTCACACACAGCCTTTCATTCTACACACTGCCTCATGCACTTCCCTCACACACAGCCTTTCATTCCACACACTGCCTCATGCACTTCCCCATACACACAGTCTTTCATTCCACACACTGCCTCATGCACTTCCCCTACACACAGTCTTTCATTCCACACACTGCCTCATGCACTTCCCCTACACACAGTCTTTCATTCCACACACTGCCTCATGCACTTCCCCTACACACAGTCTTTCATTCCACACACTGCCTCATGCACTTCACCTACACAGTCTTTCATTCCACACACTGCCTCATGCACTTCCCCTACACACAGTCTTTCATTCCACACACTGCCTCAAGCACTTCCCCTACACACAGTCTTTCATTCCACACACTGCCTCATGCACTTCACCTACACAGTCTTTCATTCCACACACTGCCTCATGCACTTCACCTACACAGTCTTTCATTCCACACACTGCCTCATGCACTTCACCTACACAGTCTTTCATTCCACACACTGCCTCATGCACTTCACCTACACAGTCTTTCATTCCACACACTGCCTCATGCACTTCCCCTACACACAGTCTTTCATTCCACACACTGCCTCATGCACTCCCTACACACAGTCTTTCATTCCACACACTGCCTCATGCACTTCCCCTACACACAGTCTTTCATTCCACACACTGCCTCATGCACTTCACCTACACAGTCTTTCATTCCACACACTGCCTCATGCACTTCACCTACACAGTCTTTCATTCCACACACTGCCTCATGCACTTCCCCTACACACAGTCTTTCATTCCACACATTGCCTCATGCACTTCCTCACACACACATTTGGGTCTTCCTCACTCCTACCAGATGTTACACCTCCCTGCCCAATACTTGCAATTACTGCCTCTTTCATCATCAGTATGTAATAACGGCTCCAAATATTCTTTCTATCTTTAAATAACAATACAAAATAAAAAATACTACTTCTACTATTATATTACTACTACTACTACTATCACTACTTCTACTGCTACTACTACTACTACTAATATTAATAATCAGGTTCGGTCTGGAGGTCGGTTGATCACAAGCTGTGGAGCTCAGGACGAGCAAAGTGGAGGTCGGAGCGTCCCGGCCTCCAGCGGCGTCAGCAGCGGCATTAGCAGCAGCGGCGTTAGCGTCAGCGCCAGTGGTGTCAGCAGCGCTGGCGTCAGCAGCGGTGGCACCTCCACCAGCATTCTTCCCTCGCCCTCAGAGACCTGGGCTCGTCTCCTAGGTAATCCAGCATCATCCCTGCAGGAGCAGACCCTGGCTCTCCTCCAGATGGCGCTGCAGGTAAGGTAGAGTCCCGCTACTGCAACCATCCACCTGGGTCCTTGTAGGTCCTTGTACCGCAATGACCTGACTGATCAGAGACAGGGGATCGAGTCTGCACGACTCCTTGAAGGACTCGCACGGGTGTAGAGCTATGTGAAGCTCAGTGTGTACATGGCTTGAGGTGTGTACACCTCCAGTCATGTACACATGTACTTCACGTAGCTTTAAACCCGTGTGAGTCGTTCAAGAAGTCGTGCAGACTCGATCCTCCTTATACACATTTAAGGCGGTAGTCTCCTCTACACTGACGGTAAAGAATATTTTATCCTCTTAAATAGAGATCCAAGTATATTTCTGTGTATATATACTGTGATAGTGTAAACTACACATCTCTTAGTGTATATATATATGTATATATATATATATATATATATATATATATATATATATATATATATATATATATATATATATATATATAGGGGAGAAAGTAAGTAAGTTTATTCAGGTATACACAAATACAGTTACATAGATCATCATACACAGCAGCATGTGTGTAGAGAACCCAGGATAACCCAACGTCAGACAGAGTGACTTATTTCACCTCTGTATACACACTTCTTTATGTATATATACACAAGTATACACAAGTCTCTGTGTATATACACACCAATATACACACGTCCTGTGTATATACACTGGAGATAAGTATTCTCGTATATGCTAGCACTTGTAAACACTGTGCTCACATTCACTGTGCTACATTGATTTACACTGGTAGCTACACTATGTATATACACTGGTAGCTATACCAATATCTGTCTATTTTAATACACTGGTAGCTACACTATGTATATACATTACTAACTAGTATATACACTGTACTTACTATGTATATACACTGGTACTACACTATTATATCAGGTGCTACTGTCAGTGGTAATGATACACTGGAGCTACACTAGAATATCGGTAGCTGCCAGCGGTAGCACGCATGTATCACGGTAGCTACCATGTAGGTAGCACCTAGTCAGTAGCTACTATTATCACTGGTAGCTACACTTGAAAACGGTGTAATATGATATCACTGGTAGCTACACTATGTATATACGGTAGCCTATGTATCACTGTAGTCACTTGTATCCTGTAGCTACCTATGTATAACAGGACACGTGGTAGCTACACTATGTATATACACTGGTAGCTACACTATGATATAGTCTACACTGTTAAGGTGCACCTATGTATATACACTGGTAGCTACACTATGTTATACACTGGTAGCTACACTATGTAGTACACTGATGCTACACTATGTATATCACTGGTAGCTACACTATGTATATACACTGGTAGCTACACTATGTATATTCACTGTAGCTACACTATGTATATACACTGGAGCTACACTATGTATATACACGGGTAGCTACACTATGTATATACACTGGTAGCTACACTATGTATATATCACTGGTAGTAACTATGATATACTGACTACACTATGTATATACACTGAGTAAATTTAGTTACACTATGTATATACACTGGTAGCTACACTATGTATATACACTGTAGCTACTATGTATAACATGGTAGACACTAGTATATACCTGTAGCTACACTATGTATATATACACTGGTTACACTAGTAATCACTGGTAGTACACTACTATATACACTGTGCTACACTATGTATATACACTGGTAGATCACTATTATATACTCTGGTAGCTACACTATGTTATATACACTGGTAGCTACACTATGTATATACACTGGTAGATACACTATGTATTATACACTGGTAGCTACACTATTATATATCACTGGTAGCTACACTATGTATATACACTGGTAGCTACACTATGTATATATACACTGGTAGCTACACTATGTATATACACTGGTAGCTACACTATGTATATACAATGATAGCTACACTATGTATATACACTGGTAGCTACACTATGTATATACACTGGTAGCTACACTATGTATATACACTGGTAGCTACACTATATATATACACTAGTAGCTACACTATGTATATACACTGGTAGCTACACTATGTATATACAATTGTAGCTACACTATGTATATTCACTGGTAGCTACACTATGTATATATACACTGGTAGCTACACTATGTATATACACTGGTAGCTACACTATGTATATATACAGCTGTAGGCTACACTATGTATATACACTGGTAGCTACACTATGTATATATACACTGGTAGCTACACTATGTATATACACTGGTAGCTACACTATGTATATACACTGGTAGCTACACTATGTATATATACACTGGTAGCTACACTATGTATATACACTGGTAGCTACACTATGTATATATACACTGGTAGCTACACTATGTATATACACTGGTAGCTACACTATGTATATATACACTGGTAGCTACACTATGTATATACACTGGTAGCTACACTATGTATATACACTGGTAGCTACACTATGTATATACACTGGTAGCTACACTATGTATATACACTGGTAGCTACACTATGTATATACAACTGGTAGCTACACTATGTATATACACTGGTAGCTACACTATGTATATACACTGGTAGCTACACTATGTATATACACTAGTAGCTACACTATGTATATATACTGGTAACTACACTATGTATATACACTCGTAGCTACACTATGTATATACACTTGTAGCTACACTATGTATATTCACTGGTAGCTACACTATGTATATATACACTGGTAGCTACACTATGTATATACACTGGTAGCTACACTATGTATATATACACTGGTAGCTACACTATGTATATACACTGGTAGCTACACTTTATATACACTGGTAGCTACACTATGTATATAGATTACACTGGTAGCTACACTATTTTATATACACTGGTAGCTACACTATGTATATACACGTAGCTACACTATGTATATACACTGTAGCTACACTATGTATATACACTGGTAGCTACACTATATATATACACTGGTAGTACACTATGTATATACACTGTAGCTACACTATGTATATACACTGGTAGCTACACTATGTATATACACTGGTAGCTACACTATGTATATACACTGGTAGTCACTATGTAATACTGTGCTACACTATTATATACACTTGCTACACTATGTATATCACTGGTGCTACACTATGTATATACACTGGAGCTACACTATGTATATACACTGGTGCTACACTATGTATATTACATGTATACACTATGTAATACATGATAGTTACACTATGTATATACTGGTAGCTACACTTGTATT
>WNWK01003961.1:110000-151698 GCA_009830355.1 Cherax destructor | reverse complement strand
AGAATAGGGGCGGCAAGTCGAAGGGCAACACCAATGCGGATGGTCTGTGGGTCGAGGCGTGTGCCAAGGCTGGAATTGGGAACAGCCAAAGAAAGTCCCTGCATGAGGAGCTCTCACTGCAAGGAAACGGGCTCTATCCTTCCCTGACACACTCTGAAGCATTGCTGAGGCTATATTCTCTACTATTGGGCCATCCCAGTGCGACTGTTTGTAGTTGTTGGGGAGAGCAGGCCTGGTTTCAGAGCCTGTTAGATTATCCCAGATCCTGGCTCCATCAACGAACTTTTGGTCATGGATTCCAATCGAGTCCCTAAGATGTTCAGGGAGAATTGCTGCTACAAGCCCTCTGGATGCAATGCATGAAGACAGGAAAGCAGGTAGAGCAATCTGAGATGACTTGCGGACACCAATGCCTCCTAGTCTGACTGGGAGTGTAGCTTGGTCCCACTGCCCATCTTCTAGAGTAAGGTTAAGTACTTTAGTAAAGATCTGCCTCAGGATGCTGTCATATTCGTGCAGTATAGGGTTATCATATGAAGGAGCACATCTTAGGAAATATGTCAACCTGGGCAGACTCAAGCATTTTGTGAGAAGGTACAAGGCATCATATGTGTCAAGATTGTCTATTCGTTGTTCCATTCTCCTCAATTCAAACAATCGCAGAGAGGCATCTTAACAATTCAAGACAAGCCACGGTAAGTGGAAATCTTTAGCTCAAGTACTTTCACACTTCTCAGTGCGTCATCAGGAGCTGTGCAATGTTGCAAAGGCAACAACAGGAGAAGTTAGGTAAGTGTTTTCAGAGATTAGTAGTGACACTGAGTGGTAGTGACACTGAGTGGTAATGACACTGAGTGGTAGTGACACTGAGTGGTAGTGACACTGAGTGGTAATGACACTGAGTGGTAGTGACACTGAGTGGTAGTGACACTGAGTGGTAATGACACTGAGTGGTAGTGACACTGAGTGGTAGTGACACTGAGTGGTAATGACACTGAGTGGTAGTGACACTGAGTGGTAGTGACACTGAGTGGTAATGACACTGAGTGGTAGTGACACTGAGTGGTAGTGACACTGAGTGGTAATGACACTGAGTGGTAGTGACACTGAGTGGTAGTGACACTGAGTGGTAATGACACTGAGTGGTAGTGACACTGAGTGGTAGTGACACTGAGTGGTAATGACACTGAGTGGTAGTGACACTGAGTGGTAGTGACACTGAGTGGTAATGACACTGAGTGGTAGTGACACTGAGTGGTAGTGACACTGAGTGGTAGTGACACTGAGTGGTAGTGACACTGAGTGGTAGTGACACTGAGTGGTAATGCCACTGAGTGGTAGTGACACTGAGTGGTAGTGACACTGAGTGGTAATGACACTGAGTGGTAGTGACACTGAGTGGTAGTGACACTGAGTGGTAATGACACTGAGTGGTAGTGACACTGAGTGGTAGTGACACTGAGTGGTAATGACACTGAGTGGTAGTGACACTGAGTGGTAATGACACTGAGTGGTAGTGACACTGAGTGGTAGTGACACTGAGTGGTAGTGACACTGAGTGGTAATGACACTGAGTCGTAGTGACACTGAGTGGTAGTGACACTGAGTGGTAGTGACACTGAGTGGTAGTGACACTGAGTGGTAGTGACACTGAGTGGTAGTGACACTGAGTGGTAGTGACACTGAGTGGTAATGACACTGAGTGGTAGTGACACTGAGTGGTAACGACACTGAGTAGTAGTGACACTGAGTGGTAGTGACACTGACTGGTAACGACACTGAGTTATAGTGACACTGAGTGGTAGTGCCACTGAGTGGTAACGACACTGAGTGGTAGTGACACTGAGTGGTAGTGACACTGAGTGGTAGTGACACTGAGTGGTAATGACACTGAGTGGTAGTGACACTGAGTGGTAGTGACACTGAGTGGTAATGACACTGAGTGGTAGTGACACTGAGTGGTAGTGACACTGAGTGGTAATGACACTGAGTGGTAGTGACACTGAGTGGTAGTGACACTGAGTGGTAGTGACACTGAGTGGTAGTGACACTGAGTGGTAGTGACACTGAGTGGTAGTGACACTGAGTGGTAGTGACACTGAGTGGTAGTGACACTGAGTGGTAATGACACTGAGTGGTAGTGACACTGAGTGGTAATGACACTGAGTGGTAGTGACGCTGAGTGGTAGTGACACTGAGTGTTAGTGACACTGAGTGGTAATGACACTGAGTGGTAGTGACACTGAGTGGTAGTGACACTGAGTGGTAGTTACACTGAGTAGTAGTGACACTGAGTGGTAATGACACTGAGTGGTAATGACACTGAGTGGTAGTGATACTGAGTGGTAGTGACACTGAGTGGTAGTGACACTGAGTGGTAGTGACACTGAGTGGTAGTGACACTGAGTAGTAATGACACTGAGTCGTAGTGACACTGAGTGGTAGTGACACTGAGTGGTAGTGACACTGAGTGGTAGTGACACTGAGTGGTAGTGACACTGAGTGGTAGTGACACTGAGTGGTAGTGACACTGAGTGGTAATGACACTGAGTGGTAGTGACACTGAGTGGTAACGACACTGAGTAGTAGTGACACTGAGTGGTAGTGACACTGACTGGTAATGACACTGAGTGGTAGTGGCACTGAGTGGTAGTGACACTGAGTAGTAGTGACACTGAGTGGTAGTGACACTGAGTGGTAGTGACACTGAGTGGTAGTGACACTGAGTGGTAGTGACACTGAGTGGTAGTGACACTGAGTGGTAATGACACTGAGTGGTAGTGACACTGAGTGGTAATGACACTGAGTCGTAGTGACACTGAGTGGTAGTGACACTGAGTGGTAGTGACACTGAGTGGTAGTGACACTGAGTGGTAGTGACACTGAGTGGTAGTGACACTGAGTGGTAGTGACACTGAGTGGTAATGACACTGAGTGGTAGTGACACTGAGTGGTAACGACACTGAGTGGTAGTGACACTGAGTGGTAGTGACACTGACTGGTAATGACACTGAGTGGTAGTGACACTGAGTGGTAGTGACACTGACTGGTAGTGACACTGAGTGGTAGTGACACTGAGTGGTAATGACACTGAGTGGTAGTGACACTGAGTGGTAGTGACACTGAGTGGTAGTGACACTGAGTGGTAATGACACTGAGTGGTAGTGACACTGAGTGGTAGTGACACTGAGTGGTAATGACACTGAGTGGTAGTGACACTGAGTGGTAGTGACACTGAGTGGTAATGACACTGAGTGGTAGTGACACTGAGTGGTAGTGACACTGAGTGGTAATGACACTGAGTGGTAGTGACACTGAGTGGTAGTGACACTGAGTGATAGTGACACTGAGTGGTAGTGACACTGAGTGGTAGTGACAGAGTGGTAGTGACACTGAGTGGTAGTGACACTGAGTGGTAGTGACAGAGTGGTAGTGACACTGAGTGGTAGTGACACTGAGTGGTAGTGACACTGAGTGGTAGTGACACTGAGTGGTAGTGACACTGAGTTGTAGTGTCACTGAGTGGTAGTGACACTGAGTGGTAGTGACACTGAGTGGTAGTGATACTGAGTGGTAGTGACACTGAGTGGTAGTGACACTGAGTGGTAGTGACACTGAGTGGTAGTGACACTGAGTGGTAGTGACACTGAGTGGTAGTGACACTGAGTGGTAGTGATACTGAGTGCTAGTGACACTGAGTGGTAGTGACACTGAGAGTATTTCTTGAATGTTCTGGAAGATTCTGCGACACCGGTTGACAAATTAGGGATTTTCCCCTCTATTTTATTAGTTAGAAGGTGTTAAATGAAGGTGTGAAATGATCCACTTCTGTAATGTGACTTTTCACTTCACATGACCTGTTCCCGGCGGTTAGAAGCTTGTGGCTGGCTATTAACTATCTAGTATTTTCCACATGCTATCTGCAAACTGTGAGGACTAGTGTGTGGTTGGCATAACGCTTGCCTCTCCCAGTCTGAGACTGGTGGCTGCCTCCACACTACCACTCTGAAAACACTTACCCTACTTCTCCTGTTGCTGCTTTGCAACATTGCACAGCTCTTGATGACGCACTGAGAAATGTGAAAGTACCTGAGCTAAAGATTTCCACCCCCGTGGCTTGTCTCGCGCATATATATATATATATATATATATATATATATATATATATATATATATATATATATATATATATATATATATATATATATATATATATATATATATAGAGAGAGAGAGAGAGAGAGAGAGAGAGAGAAATCAAAACCACGTCAGGGAAGACTGGCAAGATTCCTCAAGTGACGCTTTAGACTACTCTGCCACAGATGCCTCAAACGCTAGGCAGCCTTGTTTACCCTCTTGTTTCTGCGTGATGTACTAATATATAAATCTCTTGTGAGGTCAGGAAATACAAGAGGAGAATGAAATGGCTTGAAACCATGCTTGAGGCCCTCTGGTGCCTTGGCTGGGAAGAAACATGTTTTGTAAATAAGGCTGCCCAGGTATAAGGTATTAATTGATTAATGCATGTCAGCACGGTTTTACAATGGGGCGTTCCTGTCTTACGAATTTACTAACTTTTTTCGCTAAGGTATTTGAGGAGATAGATCATGGTACTGAATACAATATTGTGTATATAAACTTCAGTAAGGCTTTCGATAGAGTTCCACATCCGAGGCTATTGAGGAAACTTAAGGTACACGGAATAGGAGGAATTTTTGTTTTCCTGGGTAGAGGCATGGTTGACAAATAGGCAGCAGAGAGTTTGCATAAATGTTGAAAAATCAGAATGGGGGCACGTCACAAGCGTTGTTCTACAGGGGTCAGTGTTGGGCCCCTTGTTGTTCACAATTTACATAAACGATATAGATGAGGGAATAAATAGCGATATAAGCAAATTTGCTGATGACACCAAAATAGGCCGTCCAATTCATTCTAATGAGGACATTAGATTAGAGCACTCCAGGAGGATTTCAATAGACTGATTCAGTGGTCGAAGAAGTGGCAGATGCAGTTTACTATAAACAAATGCAAAGTTCTAAGTGTTGGACAGGAAAATAACAATGTCATATATAAACTAAATAATGTAGATATTAATATTAATGATTGCGAAAAGGATTTAGGAGTTCTGGTTAGCAGTAATCTGAAACCAAGACAACAGTGCATAAGTGTTCGCAATAAAGCTAACAGAATCCTTGGCTTTATATCAAAAAGTACAACTTGTCAGACACTGCAACATCATGGAATCTTGATTCTGAGGACCTGTGCATAACCTTCTTCACGGCTACGACTACTACTACTACAACTAACCCATCTCTTTGGGTATGACCTACTTATACTGGGGAATCCCGCTTATCAGTGACTATGCCCTCGTCTGTTACCCGTCCCTTCAACTGTCGTCTATTTAAGGTCAAGCCTGCTTGCCTTTACTTCATAATCTCCACACCTACGGTGTTGAACACACCAACTCCAAGGCCGAGGCACTGATTACCTCATCTTTTGTATATAGTTCTACTGTCTTCAAATTATGTCTTAGGATTTTATATTGATAAAGCCACTGGATGGCGAAACGTCTACAATAAAGATACCCAGATGTTGCACATGTGTCTTTATTTCATAAATAATAGAAGTCCCTAGGTTGTTCTTTAACTCTATATATCCTTGGTTAGGCCCCAGTTAGATTATGCTGCACAGTTCTGGTCACCGTATTACAGAATGGAAATAAATGCACTGGAAAACGTACAATGGAGGATGACAAAGTTGATCCCATGTATCAGAAATCTTCCCAATGAGGATAGACTGAGGGGGATATGATTGAGGTGTATAAATGGAAAACAGGAATTAATAAAGGGGATGTAAATAGAGTGCTAAAAATATCTAGTCTAGACAGGACTCGCAGCAATGGCTTCAAGTTGGAAAAATTCAGATTCAGGAAGGATATAGGAAAGCACTGGTTTGTTAGTAGAGTTATGGATGAGTGGAACAAACTCCCGAGTACCGTCATAGAAGCTAAGACGTTGTGTAGTTTTAAAAATTGGTTAGATAAATATGAGTGGGTGAGGGTGGGTGTGAGTTGGACCTGACTAGCATGTGCTACTAGGTCAGTTGCCGTGCTCCTCCCTTAAGTGAATGTGACCTAACCTAACTACCTTAAGGCATTGGCTTAAGCCGGTGGGTGAATTGTACTTGCCTCGCATGGGCCAGTAGGCCTTCTGCAGTGTTCTTTCCTATGTGCTTATGTTATCATTCGGCCAAAGATACAAGATGTCATTCACATATTTGAAGGATTTAGCATCATAGAGCAGGATAGCTCTCAACATCTTCGTCTTGAAAAATTCTTTATACAGATTGCTTAATTGGGGAAACAATGGATTTCTCATAGGCATTCTCTGCCTATGAGCATAATAATTTCCTTCAAACTCAAACTTGCAATCAACTATACATAACCTAATCAACTCAAAAATAGAGAATATGTATCTATCGCTGAAAGATATGGACCTGGATGTGATATGCCTTTGGCCGAATGATATGAACCTTGATACATTTTTACCTATTTTCCTGTCTATTAAATTCACAGTTTAGAAAAATGTTTTGATAAACCGAGTTGTCAGAAAGTTGAAGTTCACAGTATATAGGAAGGCCACTAATATTTGCTCATTCATTCACTACTGTTCTAAACATGAGATAAGAGTAAAATGAAAAGTCTTTCTCACTATGTTTCTGAGAGCTTACCGAGTGTGAAGTCCAGAGTTCCACCATGAAAAAATTAGGAAAATATTTCATGTTGCCATGAAACTGCGGCACCCTAAGTAGTTCGTGGAATCAGCTTTGCTGGTAGCTAGGAAATCTTAGCATAGGGCTGAATCTAGGATAACACCTTAGATCAGGAATGTGCAGGTTCTCACATACATTGAGCATTTATCTGTCCTACCGAATGACTTTAAACGATTCAACAGACCATGAATTTTGAGAATTCATGGAAAATTAAAAGCCTGTGTTGGCGGTGTCTACAGAATCGATTATAACGGCTGCTCCTTTTGGCTGGGAAGAAATATTTTAGTATCGGCAATAATAAAACATGATTCGGCTTATTCAAAATCGATTCCTTTATAAATGAAGGCATTGTACACAGTCTGAAACTTGATTTCAGTCTGAACGCGTTGAACTATGGCAAATGCAATTCGACACTGAAGAATTGCGGAGTACTCAGACTTTGCTGCTCTTCCTCACCCTTCTGGATAAACCTGAGTTTACCCAAGAATTAGGTGGGTCAGCCTATCAATATAGGATCGTTCCCCTCTTGTCCCTTTCCCTACACCCATTTTTTTTTTATGTGACGAAAGGAATTTTTCTGTTGATAGATGCCAGATACTTCTGAGATCAGAATATTAAAGTGTTTTATAATTATATGATATAGAGTATGATGGCACGTTGGTGATATTTGATGTCACTAATGTTAAGGCCGCTAGGTCTTTACTAAATATTAAATTCTGAAGTGCATATATATGCTTTCTTTTACGGTTTGAAATTTAGTGCCTTCATTTTTCTGAAACCTGGCAATGGTCTGCATGACGCCATCTAAGTTTAGCTAGTCGCAGTGTTATTATTGATCAATACCACTTGTTCGTGGTCACAATAATATAAAATACTGCTCGTTGAGGCTAGTACACAAAACGGGGAGGAGAATGAAATTAGCTCAGAGGCACCCACACCACCGTATGTCCTCGGACCAAGGGTAACATACCTAGCTTAGCTGGGTGCTTGGTTCATGTAGGATTGCGTGGTCCTGTGGGTTAGAGCGTCAAGGGTTTTCGCTCACCATGAGGCGGGCTAAAGCAGCATGGGTCGAATCCTGGGTTAGTCGCAGTGTTGTTATTGATCAATACCACTTGTTCGTGGTTACAATAATATATGTATACATATATATATATATATATATATATATATATATATATATATATATATATATATATATATATATATATATATATATATATATATATATATATATTTAGGTTGGTAGTCAGCAACCACCCAGGGAGGTACTACCGTCCTGCCAATTGAGAGTAAAACTAAAGCCTGTATCTGTTTTACATGATGGTAAGATTGCTGATGTCTTTTTCTGTCTCATAAACATGCAAGATTTCAGGTACATTTGCTACTTCTACTTACACTTAGGTCACACTACACATACATGTGCACGTTTATGTACACACACTCATCTGAGGTTTCTTTGATTTTATCTTAATAGTTCTTGTTCTTATTGCTTTTCCTTTCATATCCATGGGGAAGTGGAATAAGAATATTTCCTCCGTAAGCCATGCGTGTTGTAAAAGTCAACTAAAATGCCGGGAACAATGGGCTAGTAACCCCTTTTCCTGTATAGATTTACTAAAAAGAAAAAGAAGAAAACCGTCAAAGTGGGATGTTTGAATGTGCGTGGATGTTGTGCGAATGATAAGAAAGAGATGATCGTAGATGTTACGAATGAAAAGAAGCTGGATGTCCTGGCTTTAAGTGAGACAAAGCTGAAGGGGGTAGGAGAGTTTCAGTGGGGAGAAATAAATGGGATTAAGTCAGGGGTTTCAAATAGAGTTAGAGCTAAAGAAGAAGTGGCAATAATGTTGCACAATCAGTTATGGCAGGTAAAGAGGGAATATAAAAGTATAAATTCAAGGATTATGTGGAGTAAAATAAAGGTTGGATGTGAAAAGTGGGTTATAGAAAGTGTTTATGCACCTGGAGAGGAGAGAAGTGTAGAGGAGAGAGATTTTGGGAAATGTTGAGTGAGTGTGTGGGGAGTTTTGAACCAAGTGAGAGAGTAATTGTGGTTGGGGATCTTAATGCTAAAGTGGGTAAAAATGTTGTGGAGGGAGTAGTAGGTAAATTTGGGATTCCAGGGGTAAATGTAAATGGGGAACCATTAATTGAGCTATGTGTAGAAAGAGGTTTGGTAATAAGTAATACATATTTTATGAAAAAGAGGATAAATAAATATACAAGGTATGATATAGCACGTAAGGAAAGTAGTTTGTTAGATTATGTATTGGTGGATAAAAGGTTGATGGGTAGGCTTCAGGATGTACAGGTTTACAGAGGGGCAACGGATATATCGGATCATTATTTAGTTTTAGCTACAGTTAAAGTAAAAGGTAGATGGGACAAAAAGAAAATGGCAACAGCAAGTAAGAGAGAGGTAAAATAGTATAAACTAAGGGAGGATGAAGTTAGGGTGAGATATAAGCAACTATTGGCAGAAAGGTGGGCTAGTGCAAGTATGAGTAGTGGGGGGGGGGGGAGTTTGAAGAGAGTTGGGATAGTTTTAAAAATGCAGTATTAGAATGTGAGGTAGAAGTTTGTGGATATAGGAGGGTGGGTGCAGGAGGAAAGAGGAGTGAGTGGTGGAATGAAGAAGTAAAGGGTGTGATAAAAGAGAAAAAGGTAGCTTATGAGATTTTTTTACAAAACAGAAGTGTTAATAGAAGAGTAGAGTATATGGAGAGTAAAAGAAAGGTGAAGAGAGTGGTGAGAGAGTGCAAAAGAAGAGCAGATGAAAGATTGGGAGAGGCTCTGTCAAGAAATTTTGCTGAAAACAAGAAAAAAAATTGGAGTGAGATAAACAAGGTAAGAAAGCCTAGGGAACGAATGGATTTGTCAGTTAAAAACAGAGTAGGGGAGTTAGTAGATGGGGAGCTGGAGGTATTGGGTAGATGGCGGGAATATTTTGAGGAAATTTTAAATGTCGAAGAAAAAAGGGAGGCGGTAATTTCATGTACTGGCCAGGGAGGTACAACATCGTTTAGGATTGAAGAAGAGCAGGATGTGAGTGTGTAGGAGGTGCGTGAGGCATTACGTATAATGAAAGGGGGTAAAGCAGCTGGAACTGATGGGATCATGACAGAAATGTTAAAAGCAGGGGGGGATATAGTGTTGGTATTTTTGTTTAATAAATGTATGAAAGAGGGGAAGGTACCTAGGGATTGGCAGAGAGCATGTATAGTTCCTTTATATAAAGGGAAGGGGGATAAAAGAATTATAGTGGAATAAGTTTACTGAGTATACCAGGTAAAGTGTATGGCAGGGTTATTATTGAAAGAATTAGAGGTAAGACAGAGAGTAGGATTGCAGATGAGCAAGGAGGCTTTAGAGTGGGTAGGGGATGTGTAGATAAAGTGTTTACAGTAAAGCATATATGTGAATAGTATTTAGATAAAGGTAGAGAAGTTTTCATTGCATTTATGGATTTAGAAAAGGCATATGATAGAGTGGATAAGGGAGCAATGTGGCAAATGTTGCAAGTGTATGGAATAGGTAGTAAGTTACTGAAGGCTATAAAGAGTTTTTATGAGGATAGTGAGGCTCAGGTTAGGGTGTGTAGGAGAGAGGGAGATTACTTCCCGGTAAAAGTAGGTCTTAGACAGGGATGTGTAATGTCACCATGGTTGTTTAATATATTTATAGATGGGGTTGTAAAAGAAGTAAATGCTAGGGTGTTGGGGAGAGGGGTGGGATTAAATTATGGGGAATTAAATGCAAAATGGGAGTTGACACAGTTACTTTTTGCTGATGATACTGTGCTTATGGGAGATTCTAAAGAAAAGTTGCAAAGGTTAGTGGATGAGTTTGGGAGAGTGTGTAAAGGTAGAAAGTTGAAAGTGAACATAGATAAGAGTAAGGTGATGAGGGTATCAAACGATTTAAATAAAGAAAAATTGGATATCACATTGGAGAGAGGGATTATGGAAGTAGTAAATGTTTTCAGATATTTGGGAGTTGACGTGTCAGCGGATGGGTTTATGAAGATGAGGTTAACCATAGAATTGATGAAGAAAAAAAAGGTGAGTGCTGCGTTAAGGTATCTGTGGAGATAAAAAACGTTAATTATGGAGGCAAAGAAGGGAATGTACGAAAGTATAGTGGTACCAACACTCTTATATGGGTGTGAAGCATGGGTTGCAAATGCTGCAGCAAGGAGGAGGCTGGAGGCAGTTGAGATGTCCTGTCTAAGGGCAATGTGTGGTGTAAATATTATGCAGAAAATTCGGAATGTGGAAATTAGGAGAAGGTGTGGAGTTACTAAAAGTATTTGTCAGATGGCTGAAGAGGGGTTGTTGAGGTGGTTTGGTCATTTAGAGAGAATGGATCAAAATAGAATGACTTGGAGAGCGTATAAATCTGTAGGGGAAGAAAGGCGGGGTAGGGGTCGTCTTAGAAAAAATTGGAGGGAGGGGGTAAAGTTTGTTTTGTGGGAGAGGGGCTTGGACTTCCAGCAAGCATGTGTGAGCGTGTTACATAGGAGTGAATGGAGACGAATGGTTTTTGGGACCTGACGAGCTGTTGGAGTGTGAGCAGGGTAACATTTTGTGAAGGGATTCAGGGAAACCAGTTAATTGATTTAGTTGGACTTGAGTCCTGGAAATGGGAAGTACAATACCTGCACTTTAAAGGAGGGGTCTGAGATAGTGACAGCTGGGAGGGACTATTCTCAGCTGTCGTATCTGAGCGCCCCTGCAAAGACAGTGATTATGTATGAGTGTTGTGAAAGTGTTGAATGATGATGAAAGTATTTTCTTTTTTGGGGATTTTCTTTCTTTTGGGTCACCCTGCCTCGGTGGGAGACGGCCGACCTGTTGAATATATATATATATATATATATATATATATATATATATATATATATATATATATATATATATATATATATATATATATAGATTAGGAAATGTTACCGAGAACATTGTGAAGAGTCGTGTGGTATCCATTGATGCAAAAAGATAACAGTAAACAGGTGATATCAAAATATGCAAGACAACCACTATGAAAAAATAGAGGAATTCCAAGCGCTTGCGTGACTACTCACATTATCAAGGAACTATAAAAGGAAACATGACAAGAATGACAATGTTCTCGGTAAGCTTTCCCAATCATATTTCTTTTGTTTCCCAGTTTTCTTATGCGCTGATCAAGTCACATAAGATTAAAACTTTGTTAGTGTGATGTGACTGTTAGGTGTAGTCTTGTCCCTTTATAAGCCTTCTTGTCATGTTTCCTTTTATAGTTCCTTGATAATGTGAGTAGTCACGAAAGCGCTTGGAATTCCTCTATTTTTTCATAGTGGTTGTCTTGCATATTTTGATATCACCTGTTTACTGTGATCTTTTGCATATATATATATATATATATATATTATATATATATATATATATATATATATATATATATATATATATATATATATATATATATATATATATACTATATTGGTGTCCGCAAGTCATCACAGATTGCTCTACCTGCTTTCCTGTCTTCATGCGTTGCATCCAGAGGGCTTGTAGCAGCGATTCTCCCTGAACATCTTAGGGACACGATTGGAATCCATGACCAAAATTTCGTTGATGGAGCCAAGATCTGGGATAATCTAACAGGCTCTGAAACCAGGCATGCTCCCCCCAACAACTACAAACAGTCGTATCTACACATGTGCATCTACCTTGGCTGATACCTATCTCCAATACACCAGGGAGGAAGGAGGGCAGCTGCCACCTTCAGGGAGTCCCGAAAGTCGAGAAAATATGGAGAACTTGCCCATCATTATATGTTTGTTCCCATAGGCTCAGAGACCCTTGGCTCATGGGAAAAGAGTGCATCTAAGTTCCTCAAGGAGCTGGGCAAAAGACTCAACAGGGTAACTAGGGATCCCAGGGCAGCTAGTTTTCTGTTCCAGCGACTCAGCGCTGCTGTTCAGAGGGTAATGCATGCTGTATTCTGGGCACGCGCCCGGCTCGGAGAGCTGGATGAGATTTTCGCATTATAATCAGTGACAAACATGTAACAATATGTACTAGACATGTATCTCTCGCACCTCGTGTACTGTATATGCCATCTTTATATCAACAAAGTGTCTCCTAAATATTATGTAATAAAATATACCTATTGGTAAAAAAAAAAATGAAAAGATGGGGTGGTAGGGGAAGTGGAATATTCAAATGGCTTCAGGAAGAAATCCAAATATTGTTCCTTGAAGCCTTTTATCCACTTCTCCGAGGCTATGGGTCCCACAATTTGCACCAGAGGTGGACCCATCTATATATATATATATATATATATATATATATATATATATATATATATATATATATATATATATATATATATATATATATATATATATATATGTATGTATGTGTGTGTACTCACCTAGTTGTACTCACCTAGTTGTGGTTGCAGGGGTCGAGGCAAAGCTCCTGGCCCCGCCTCTTCACTGGCCGCTACTGCGTCACTCTCCCTGCGATATGAGCTTTATCATACCTCTGCTTAAAGCTATGTATAGAGCCTGCCTCCACTACATCGCTTCCTAAACTATTCCACCTCCCGACATCTCTGTGACGGAAGAAATACTTCCTAATATCTCTGTGATTCATCTGAGTCTTCAACTTCCAACTGTGTCACCTTGTTGTTGTGTCCCATCTCTGGAACATTCTGTCTCTGTCCACTTTGTCAATTCCTCTCAGTATCTTATATGTTGTTATCATGTCCCCCTTATCTGTGTGTGTGTGTGTGTGTGTGTGTACTAACCTAATTGTGGTTGCAGGGGTCGAGACTCAGCTCCTGGCCCCGCCTCTTCGCTGTCTGCTACTGGGACTCTGCTCTCCCTGCTCCATGAGCATTATCATACCTTGTCTTAAAACTATGTATTGTTCCCGCCTCCACTATATCGTTCGCTAGACTATGCCACTTCCTGGCTGAAGAAATGCTTCCTAACATCCCTTTGACTCATCTGAGTCTTCAGCTTCCAGTTGTGTCTCCTTGTTTCTGTGTTCCCTCTCTGGAACATCCTGTCACTATCTACCTCTTCAATTCCCCGCAGTATTTTGTATGTCGTTATCATGTCTACTCTAACCCTTCTGTCTTCCAGTGTTGTTAGTCCTATTTCCCTCAACCTTTCTTCATAGGGCAGTCCCCTGAGTTGTGGAACTATCCTTGTCGCAAACCTTTGCACTTTCTCTAATTTCTTGACATGCTTGACCAGGTGTGGGTTCCAGACTAGTGCTGCATACTCTAGTATGGGCCTGACGTACACGGTGTACAGTGTCTTGAACGATTCCTTGTTAAGGTAACGGAACGCTAATCATAGGTTCGCCAGTCGCCCATGTGCTGCCGCGGTTATCTGGTTGATGTGTGCTTCCGGAGACGTGCTTGGCGTTATACTCACCCCTAGGTCTTTCTCCTTTGATGAGATTTGTAGCCTTTGTCCACCTAGCCTGTACTCTGTCAGAGGTCTTCTTTGCCCTTCTCCGATCTTCATGACTTTGCATTTGGTGGGGTTAAATTCGAGAAGCCAGTTGCTAGACCAAATGCCAAGCTTGTCCAGGTCTCTTTGAAGTCTTCATCCGATATGATTCTCCTCATTAATTTCACATCATATGCGAACAGAGACACTTCTGAGTCTATCCCGTCCGTCATGTCATTCACATATACCAATAATAGCACTGGTCCTAGGACTGACCCCTGCGGTACACCGCAGGGGTCAGTCCTAGGACCAGTGCTATTAAAAATAAAAATAAAAATATTTTATATAAGTTTACATATGTATGTATATATATATATATATATATATATATATATATATATATATATATATATATATATATATATATATATATATATATATATATATATATATATATATATATATATATAATATATATATATATATATATATATATATATATATATATATATATATATATATATATATATATATATTATATATATATATATATATATATATATATATATATATATAATATATATATATATATATATATATATATATATATATATATATATATATATATATATATATATATATATTTCTAGACATGTATCTCACATCTCATGTACTGTATATACAATCTTTATATCAACAATGGTCTCTTAAATCTTTGTACCATATTATGTAATAAAAATATAATATTCTTCCTTGAAGCCTTTATACACTTCTCAGAAATGGGTCCATTTTGCACCAGAGTGGTACCTCCATATATATATATATATATATATATATATATATATATATATATATATATATATATATATATATATATATATATATATATATAATATATATATATATATAATATATAATATATATATCACAAACACTGATCTTCCGACGGAGACTCGAACCTACAAACCTCATGACAAGGTACGCAGTGTTTTACCGACCGTACCACACTGGTCCAATACCTTGGCATCCAGCTCACGCTAGACGTTGATCCAAGGCACCCAGCTTTCAGGCAGGTGGCTTACAGCCAAATGTCATGAGGTTCGTAGGTTCGAGTCTCCGTCGGCCAGAGATCAGTGTTTGTGAATATTTCGCCTGCTCTTGCGAATTCCTAGCACACATATATATTTTTTTTTATTAACACATCGGCCGATTCCCACCAAGGCAGGGTGGCCCGAAAAAGAAAAACTTTCATCATCATTCACTCCATCACTGTCTTGCCAGAAGGGTGCTTTACACTACATTTATAAAACTGCAACATTAACACCCCTCCTTCAGAGTGCCGGCACTGTACTTCCCATCTCCAGAACTCAAGTCCGGCCTGCCGGTTTCCCTGAATCCCTTCATAAATGTTACTTTGCTCACACTCCAACAGCACGTCAAGTATTAAAAACCATATGCCTCCATTCACTCCTATCAAATACGCTCACACATGCTTGCTGGAAGTCCAAGCCCCTCGCACACAAAACTTCCTTTACCCCTCCCTCCAACCTTTCCTAGGCCGACCCCTACCCCGCCTTCCCTCCACTACAGATTTATACACTCTCGAAGTCACTCTGTCTCGTTCCATTCTCTCTACATGTCCAAACCACCTCAACAACCCCTCCTCAGCTCTCTGGACAATCGTTTTGGTAATCCCGCACCTTCTCCTAATTTCCAAACTCCGAATTCTCTGCATTATATTCACACCACACATTGACCTCAGACATGACATCTCCACTGCCTCCAGCCTTCTCCTCGTTGCAACATTCATCACCCATGCTTCACACCCATATAAGAGCGTTGGTATAACTATACTCTCATACATTCCCCTCTTTACTTCCATGGACAAAGTTCTTTGTCTCCACAGACTCCGAAGTGCTCCACTCACCCTTTTCCCCTCATCAATTCTATGATTCACCTCATCCTTCATAGACCCATCCGCCGACATGTCCACTCCCAAATATCTGAATACATTCACCTCCTCCATACTCTCTCCCTCCAATCTGATATCCAATCTTTCGTCACCTATTCTTTTTGTTATCCTCATCACCTTACTCTTTCCTATATTCACTTTCAATTTTCTTCTTTTACACACCCTACCAAATTCATCCACCAACCTCTGCAACTTCTCTTCAGAATCTCCCAAAAGCACAGTGTCATCAGCAAAAAGCAACTGTGACAACTCCCACTTTGTATTTGCTTCTTTATATTTTAGCCCAACACCTCCTGCCATGACCCTCGCATTCACTTCTCTTACAACCCCATCTATAAATATATTGAACAACCACGGTGACATCACACATCCTTGTCTAAGGCCCACTTTTACTGGGAAATAGTCCCCTTCCCTCCTACACACTCTAACCTGAGCCTCACTATCCTCATAAAAACTCTTCACTGCTTTCAGTAACCTTCCTCCTATTCCATACACCTGCAACATCTGCCACATTGCCCCCTATCTACCCTATCATACGCCTTTTCCAAATCCATAAATGCCACAAAAACATCTTTACCCTTATCCAAATACTGTTCACCTATATGTTTCACTGTAAACACTTGGTCTACACACCCCTACCTTTCCTAAAGCCCCCTTGTTCATCTGCTATCCTGCTTTCTGTTTTACTCTTAATTCTTTCAATAATAACTCTACCATACACTTTACCAGGTACACTCAACAGACTTATTCCCCTATAATTTTTGCACTCTCTTTTGTCCCTTTGCCTTTATACAAAGGAACAATACACGCTCTCTGCCAATCCCTAGGTACCTTACCCTCTTCCATACATTTATTAAATAATAGCACCAACCACTCCAAAATTATATCCCCACCTGCTTTTAACATTTCTATCTTTATCCCATCAATCCCAGCTGCCTTACCCCTTTCATTCTACCCACTGCCTCACGAACTTCCCTACACCCACAACTGGCTCTTCCACACTCCTACAAGATGTTATTCCTCCTTGCCCTACACACGAAATCACAGCTTCCCTGTCTTCATCAACATTTAACAAATCCTCAAAATATTCTCTCCATCTTCCCGATACCTCTAACTCTCCATTTAATAACTCTCCTCTCCTATTTTTAACTGTCAAATCCATTTGTTCTCTAGGCTTCCTCAACTTATTAATCTCATTCCAAAACTTTTTCTTATTTTCAACAAAATTTGCTGATAACATCTCACCCACTCTCTCATCTGCTCTCTTTTACATTGCTTCACCACTCTTTTAACCTCTCTTTTTCTCTCCATATACTCTTCCCTCCTTGCATCACTTCTACTTTGTAAAAACCTCTCATATGCTAACTTTTTCTCCCTTACTACTCTTTTACATCATCATTCCACCAATCGCTCCTCTTCCCTCCGCACCCACTCGCCTGTAACCACAAACTTCTGCTGAACACTCTAACACTACATTTTTAAATCTACCCCATACATTTTCGACCCCATTGCCTACACTCTCACTAGCCCATCTATCCTCCAATAGTTGTTTATATCTTACCCTAACTGCCTCCTCTTTTAGTTTATAAACCTTCACCTCTCTTTTACTTACTGATTCTATTTTCCTTGTATCCCATCTACCTTTTACTCCCACTGTAGCTATAACTAAAAAGTGATCTGATATATCTGTGGCCCCTCTATAAACATGTACATCCTGAAGTCTACTCAACAGTCTTTTATCTACCAATACATAGTCCAACAAACTACTGTCATTACGCCCTACATCATATCTTGTATACTTATTTATAGGTAGTAGGTTGGTAGACAGCAACCACCCAGGGAGGTACTACCGTCCTGCCAGGTGACTGTGAAACAGAAACCTGAAACTGTTTTACATGATGGTAGGATTGCTGGTGTCTTTTTTCTGTCTCATAAACACGCTGGATAACAGGTATATCTAGCTACTTCTACTTACACTTTAGGTCACACTACACTGGCATACACATGCATATATATACATACACACATCTAGGTTTTTCTTCTTTTTCTTAATAGCTCTTGTTCTTTTTATTTTCTCTATTGTCCATGGGGAAGTGGAAAAGAATCTTTCCTCCGTAAGCCATGCGTGTCGTATGAGGCGACTAAGATGCCGGGAGCAATGGGCTAGTAACCCCTTCTCCTGTACAAATCTACTAAAAACGAGAAGAAGAAAAACTTTATAAAACTGGGTTGTCTGAATGTGCGTGGATGTAGTGCGGATGATAAGAAAGAGATGATTGCTGATGTTATGAATGAAAAGAAGTTGGATGTCCTGGCCCTAAGCGAAACAAAGCTGAAGGGGGTAGGCGAGTTTCAGTGGGGAGAAATAAATGGGATTAAGTCAGGAGTATCTGAGAGAGTTAGAGCTAAGGAAGGGGTAGCAATAATGTTGAAGGATCAGTTATGGAAGGAAAGAGGGAATATGAATGTGTAAATTCAAGGATTATGTGGATTAAAATAAGGGTCGGATGCGAAAAGTGGGTCATAATAAGCGTGTATGCACCTGGAGAAGAGAGGAGTGTAGAGGAGAGAGAGAGATTTTGGGAGATGTTAAGCGAATGTATAGGAACTTTCGAACCAAATGAGAGAGTAATTGTGGTAGGGGACCTAAATGCTAAAGTGGGAGAAACATGCAGAGAGGGTGTAGTAGGTAAGTTTGGGGTGCCAGGTGTAAATGATAATGGGAGCCCTTTGATTGAACTTTGTATAGAAAGGGGTTTAGTTATAGGTAATACATATTTTAAGAAAAAGAGGATAAATAAGTATACATATATATATATATATATATATATATATATATATATATATATATATATATATATATATATATATATATATATATATATATATATATATATATATATATATATATATATAAAAACATTCAACATGACCTGAATATATATGTATATATATATATATAATATATATAATATATATATATATATATATATATATATATATATATATATATATAATATATATATATATATATATCAATACACATATATATCCAGGTCAAGTTGAATGATTACTTTAGGCCTTTCGTGTCGTAATCAACAATCAGCAGGAGCTTGCAATAATGCAGAAATGAGGAGGCAGTCCTGACAGACTCATTCAGGAGAACGACTCTCTGCAGAATGGAGAAGAGTCAAAGGAATGTTAGGATGCTCATCTAAAGACTTAGTGTAGTCAGGAAGTGGAAGGACTTAGAAAGTGGATTGATAGAGGCAGGTCGAGAGGCGAGTGAACCCAGTAGTGGCTTGTGAAGGGGCGGGGTCAGGAGCTGAGACTCAATCCCTGTAACCACGTATAGGTGAATACATATATGTGAGTACATATAGGCGAGTACATATATGCGAGTATATATAAGAGAGTACATATATGTGAGTACATATAGGTGAGTACATATATGTGAGTACATATATGTGAGAACATATAGGAGAGTACATATAGGAGAGTACATATATGAGAGTACATATATGTGAGTACATATATGAGAGTACATATAGGAGAGTACATATATGTGAGTACATATATGAGAGTACATATATGAGAGTACATATAGGAAAGTACATATATGTGAGAACATATAGGAGAGTACATATAGGAGAGTACATATATGTGAGAACATATAGGAGAGTACATATATGAGAGTACATATATGAGAGTACATATATGTGAGTACATATATGAGAGTACATATAGGAGACTACATATATGTGAGTACATATAGTAGAGTACATATATGTGAGTACATATTTTTTCCGAAAGATAAACATGACTAAAACAGATAATAATATTACTTTATCTTAGTTACTAATAAAATCATTAATATAAATGAAAGTAAAAATGCAAATATTCCTAAAGTTATTCGGAATTAAAAAACTTTAACGAACTAAGTTGCCTTTTAATCTGTTAATTGGATCCAGGGACCAGGAAAACCCTGATAATATTGGATTACATATGATGGTTACCGTTTGTGGTCGTAGCAGAGTGAAGGATTACTGTGATCCTGGATTAGTGGAGTGCAGTATTACAGGTGCACAGGATTACAGGAGAGAGGGATTGTGGGAGTGAAGGAATTCAAGAGTGTAAAGTTACAGCAATGTGGAAGTGCAGATTGCACCTGTTTAGGATTATAAGGAGTATCCATTACAGGGAGTATCCATTATAAGGAGTATCCATCACAGACAGTATCAATTACAGGGAGCATCCATTACAGGGAGTATCTATTACAGGGAGTATCCATTGCAGGAGGTATCCATTACAGGGAGCATCCATTACAGTTAGTATCCATTACAGGGAGTATCCATTATAGGGAGTATTCATTACAGGGAGTATCCATTATAGGGAGTATCAATTACAAGAAGTATCCATTACAGGGAGTATCCATTACAAGTAATATCCATTCCAAGCAGTATCCATTACAGGGAGTATCCATTACAGGGATTATTCATTACAAGGAGTATCCATTACAGGGAGTATCCATTACAAGGAGTATATATTAGAGGAAGTATCCATTACATTGGAGTAACCATTACAGGAATTATCCAATACAGAGACTATTCATTACAGGGAGTATCTATTAGAGGGAGTATCTATTACAGGGAGTATCCATTGCAGGGGGTATCCATTATGGGGGTATCCATTACGGGGAGTATCCATTACAGGGAGAATCCATTACAGGGAGTATACATTACAGGGAACATTCATTACAGTTAGTATACATTACAAAGAGTATCCATTACAGGGAGTATTCATTAGGGAGTATCCATTATAGGGAGTATCAATTACAGGGAGTATCCATTACAGGGAGTATCCATTAGAGGGATTATTCATTACAGAGAGTATCCATTACAGGGAGTATCCATTGCAAAGACTATCCATTAAAGGAAATATCCATTACAAGGAGTATCTATTACAGGGATTATCCATTGCAGGGGGTTTCCATTATGGGGGTATCCATAACGGGGAGTATCCATTACAGG
The DNA here is from genome assembly GCA_009830355.1 of Cherax destructor. NCBI lineage: Eukaryota > Metazoa > Arthropoda > Malacostraca > Decapoda > Parastacidae > Cherax > Cherax destructor. The sequence goes on along the minus strand of WNWK01003961.1, from coordinate 130,469 downwards.
AAGTATACATTACAGGGAGTATCCAATACATGTAATATCAATTACGGGGAACATACATTACAGTTAGTATCCATTAAGGAAGTATCCATTACAGGGAGTATTCATTACAGAGAGTATCCATTATAGGGAGTATCAGTTACAGGGAGTATCCATTATAGGGACTATCAATTACAAGTAATATCCATTCCAAGCAGTATCCATTACAGGGAGTATCCATTACAGTGAGTATTCATTACAGAGAGTATCCATTACAGGGAGTATCCATTACAAAGACTATCCATTACAGGGAGTATCCATTACATAAATTATCTATTACAGGGAGTATCCATTACAGGGAGTACCTATTACAGGGAGTATCCATTAGAGGGAGTATCCATTAGAGGGAGTTTCCATTACAGAGAGTATCTATTACAGGTAGTATCCATTACTGTGAGAATCCATTATAACGAGTATCCATTACAGGGAGTATCCATTACGGGGAGTATCCATTACAGGGAGTATTCATTACAGGGAGTATCCATTATAGGGAGTATCAATTACAGGGAGTATCCATTACAGGGAGTATCCATTACATGGAGTATGCATTACAGGGAGTATCCAGGACAAGGAGAATCCATTAGAGGGAGTATCCATTACATTGAGTATGCATTACAGGGAGTATCCATTACAGGGAGTATCCATTACAGGGAGTATTCATTACAGGGAGTATCCATTATAGGGAGTATCAATTACAGGGAGTATCCATTACAGGGAGTATCCATTACATGGAGTATGCATTACAGGGAGTATCCAGTACAAGGAGAATCCATTAGAAGGAGTATCCATTATAGGGATTATTCATTACAGAGAGTATTCATTACAGGGGGTATCCATTACAGGGAGTATTCATTACAGGGATTATCCATTATAGGGAGTATCAATTACAGGGCGTATCCATTTCAAGGAGTATCCATTACAAGTAATATCCATTCCAAGCATTATCCATTACAAGTAGTATACATTACAGGGAGTATCCATTACAGGAAGTATCCATTACAGGGAGTATGTATTACAGGGAGTATCCATTGCAGGGGGTTTCCATTATGGGGGTATCCATTACGGGGCGTATCCATTACAGGGAGTATACATTACATGGAGTATCCGTTACATGGATTATCCATTACAGGGAGTATTCTTTACAGGGAGTATCCATTATACGGAGTATCAATTACAGGGAGTATCCATTACAGGGACTATCAATTACAAGTAATATCCATTCCATGCATTATCCATTACAGGGAGTATCCATTACAGGGAGTATTCATTACAGAGAGTATCCATTACAGGGAGTATCCATTACAAGGAGTATATATTACAGGAAGTATCCATTACATTGGAATACCCATTACAGGGATTATCCATTACAGAGACTATCCATTACAGGGAGTATACATTACAGGAACTATCTATTACAGGGAGTATCCATTACAAGGAGTATCTATTACAGGGAGCATCCATTAGAGGGAGTATCAATTAGAGGGAGTTTCCAATACAGAGAGTATCTATTACAGGTAGTATCCATTACTGGGAGAATCCATTATAGGGAGTATCAATTACAGGGAGTATCCATTACATGGAGTATCCCATACAGGGAGTATCCACAACAGGGAGTGTCCATTAAAGGAAGTGTCCATTACAGGGAGTATCCATTACAGGGAGTATCCATTACAGGGAGTATTCATTACAGGGAGTATCCATTATAGGGAGTATCCATTATAGGGAGTATCCATTACAGGGAGTTTCCATTACATGGAGTATCCATTAGTGTGAGTATCCATTACAAGGAGTATCCATTACAGGGAGTATCCATTACAGGGATTATTCATTACAAAGAGTATCCATTACAGGGAGTATCCATTACAGGAAGTATTCATTACAGAGAGTATCCATTATCGGGATTATCAATTACAGGGCAGGGCGTATCCATTGCATGAAGTATCCATTACAGGGAGTATCCATTAGAGGGATTTTCCATTACATGGAGTATTCCATTACAGGGAGTATCCATTACAGGGAGTATCCATTACAGGGAGTATCCATTACATGGAGTATCCATTACAGGGAGAATCCATTACAGGGAGTATCCATTACAGGGAGTATCCATTAGAGGGAGTATCCATTACATGGAGTATCCATTACAGGGAGTATCCATTACAGGGAGTATCCATTACAGGGAGTATCTATTACAGGGAGTATCCATTACAGGGAGTATCCATTACAGGGAGTATCCATTACATGGATTATCCATTACAGGGAGTATCCAATACTGGGAGTATCCATTAGAGGGAGTATCCATTACAGGGAGTATCCATTACAGGGAGTATCCATTACAGGGAGTATCCATTACATGAAGTATCCATTACAGGGAGTATCCATTACTGGGAGTATCCATTAGGGGGAGAATCCATTACAGGGAGTATCCATTACAGGGAGTATCCATTAGGGGGAGTATCCATTACATGGAGTATCAATTACAGGGAGTATCCATTACAGGGAGTATCCATTACAGTGAGTATCCATTACAGGAATTATCTATTACAGGGAGCATCCATTACAGGGAGTATCCATTACATGGAGTATCCATTACATGGAGTATCCATGACATGGAGTATTTATTTCATGGAGTATCCATTACAGGGAGTATCCATTACATGGAGTATCCATTGCAGGGAGTATACATTACATGGAGTATCCATTACAGGGAGTATCCATTACATGAAGTATCCATTACAGGGAGTATCCATTAGAGGGTTTTTCCATTACATGGACTATTCCATTGCAGGGAGTATACATTAGAGGGAGTATCCATTAGAGGGAGTATCCATTAAAGGGAGTATCCATTAGAGGGAGTATCCATTACAGGGAGTATCCATTACAGGGAGTATCCATTACAGGGTGTATCCATTACATGGAGTATCCATTACAGGGTGTATCCATTACTGGGAGTATCCATTAGAGGGAGTATCCATTACAGGGAGTATCCATTACAGGGAGTATCCATTAGGAGGATTATCCATTACAGGGAGTATCCATTAGAGGGAGTATCCATTACATGGAGTATCCATTACAGGTAGTATCCACAACAGGGAGTGTCCATTACAGGGAGTATCCATTACAGGGAGTATCCATTACAGGGAGTATCCATTACAGGGAGTATCCATTACAGGGAGTATCCATTATAGGGAGTATCCATTACAGGGAGTATCCATTACAGGGAGTATCCATTACAGGGAGTATCCATTACAGGGATGCAGTATTACGGAAGTTAAGGTTATACAAGTGTACAAATACATGACAGCAAAATTTCAAGGACACATATTTAAATAAATGTATAATTAAAGGTGTGTAGTATAACAGAAGAGAAGGATAACAGGTTAAAAATAATTTCCTTTATCATACCTTGTCTTAAAACTATGTATGGTCCCTGCCTCCTCTACGTCACTTGCTAGACAGGTGGCCTGGTGGCTAAAGCTCTCGCTTCACACGGCGAGGGTCTGGGTTCGATTCCCAGCCAGGGTAGAAACATTGGGCGTGTTTCTTGACACCTGTTGTCTATGTTCTACCATCAGTAAAATGGGTACCTGGGTGTTAGTCGACTGGTGTGGGTCGCATCCTGGGACACTGACCTAATTTGCGGGAAATGCTCAGCCTAACAAGGGACTTTCTATATAGTAGTATGTCATTGATGTCAGGTATAACTGTATACCTTGTACATGTACTTATAGTATATAAAGATATTATTATATTATATTAAATTATTATTATTATAACATCTCTTGACTCATCTGAGTCCTCTAGTTCCAATTGTGACCCCTTGTTTCTGTGTCCCATTTCTGGAACATTCTGTCTTTGTCCACCTTGTCAATTCCTCTCAGTATTTTATATGTCGTTATCATGTCCCCCCTATCTCTCCTGTCCTCCAGTGTCGTCAGATCGATTTCCCTTAACCTCTCCTCGTAGGACATACCGCTTAGCTCCGGGACTAGTCGTGTTGCAAACCTTTGCACTTTCTCTAGTTTCTTTATGTGCTTGGCTAGGTGTGGGTTCCAAACTGGTGCTGCGTACTCCAGTATGGGCCTAACGTACACAATGTACAAGGTTCTGAACGATTATTTATTAAGATGTCGAAATGCTGTTCTTAGTTTGCTAGGCGCCCGTATGCTGCAGCAGTTATTTGGTTGATGTGCGCCTCAGGAGATGTGCCTGGTGTTATACTCACCCCAAGATCTTTTTCCTTGGGTGAGGTATGTAGTCTCTGACCCCAAGACTGTACTCCGTCTGCGGTCTTCTTTGCCCTTCCCTAATCTTCATGACTTTGCACTTGGTGGGGTTGAAATCTAGGAGCCAATTCCTGGACCAGTCCTGCAGCCTGTCCAGATCCCTTTGTAGTTCTGCCTGGTCCTTGTCCGAATAAATCCTTCTCATCAACTTCACATCATCTGCAAACAGGGACACTTCGGAGTCTATTCCTTCCGTCATGTCATTCACAAATACCAGAAACAACACCGGTCCTAGGACTGACCCCTGTAGAACCCCACTCGTCACAGACGCCCACTCTGACACCTCGCCGCGAACCATGACTCGCTGTTGTCTTCCTGACAGGTATTCCCTGATCCATTGTAGTGCCTTCCCTGTTATCCCTGCCTGGTTCTCCAGCTTTTGCACTAATCTCTTGTGTGGAACCGTGTCAAACGCCTTCTTACAGTCCAAGAAAATGCAATCTACCCCCCCTTCTCTCTCTTGTCTTACTGCTGCCACCTTGTCATAGAACTCCAGTAGGTTTGTGACACAGGATTTACCGTGTGTGTGTGTGTGTGTGTGTGTGTGTGTATACTCACCTCACCTAATTGTGATTGCAGGGATCGAGTCATAGCTCCTGCCCCCTCCTCTTCACAGGTCGCACTAGATCACTCTCTCCCTGCTCCATGAGCTTTATCATACCTCTTCTTAAAACTATGTAGGGTTCCTGCCTCCACTACATCACTTGCCACACTATTCCACTTCCTGAATACTCAGTGACTGAAGAAATACTTCCTAACATCCCTTTGACTAATCTGAGTCTTCAACTTCCAATTGTGACCCCTTGTTTTTGTGTCCCATCTCTGGAACATCCTGTCTCTGTCCACCTTGTCTATTCCTCGCAGTATTTTGTATGTCGTTATCATATCTCCCCTAACCCTCCTGTCCTTCAGTGTCGTCAGGCCGATTTCCTTTAACCTTTCTTCGTAGGACATTCCCATTATCTCTGGAACTAGCCTTGTTGCAAACCTTTGCACTTTCTCTAATTTCTTGACATGCTTGACCAGATGTGGGTTCCAAACTGGTGCTGCATACTAGAGTATGGGCCTGACGTACACGGTGTACAGTGTCTTGAACGATTTCTTACTGAGGTATCGGAACGCTATTCACAGGTTTGCCAGGCGCTCATATGCAGCAACAGTTATCTGGTTGATTTGTGCTTCCGGAGACGTGCTCGGTATTATACTCACTCCAAGATCTTTCTCCTTGAGTGAGGTTTGCAGTCTTTGGCCACCTAGCCTATACTCTGTCTGCGGTCTTCTTTGCCCTTCCCTGATCTTCATGACTTTGCATTTGGCGGGGTTAAATTCGAGAAGCCAGTTGTTGGACCACTCTTGTAGTCCTGCCTGATCCTCATCTGATTTAATTCTCCTCATTAACTTCACATCATCTGCAAACAGGGACACTTCTGAGTCTATCCCTTAGATCATGTCATTCACATATACCAAAAATAGCACTGGTCCTAGGACTGACCCGTGTGGGACCCCGCTCGTCGCAGGCGCCCATTGTGATACCTCATCACATACCATGACTCGTTGCCGCCCTGTCAGGTATTCTCTGATCCATTGCAGTGCCCTTCCTGTTAAACATGTCTGATCCTCTAGCTTCTGCACTAATCTCTGGTGAGGAACTGTTACGAAGGCCTTTTTGCAGTCCAAGAAAATGCAAACAACCCACCAATTTCTCTTGTGTCTTACTTCTGTTATCATGTCATAAAACTCCTGAAGGTTTTTGACACAGGATTTGCGTTCCATGAATCCGTGCTGGTTGTCGTTTATAATATTGTTCCGTTCCAGGTGCTCCACCATTCTCCTCCTGATAATCCATGACTTTGCATACTATACATGTCAGTGACATTGGTCTATAGTTTAGTGCCTCGTTTCTGTCTCCTTTCTTAAAAATTGGGACTACATTTGCCATCTTCCATACCTCAGGTAGTTGCCCACACACATTGTCTCTGCTCCCTCTCTAAGGACCCACGGGGAGATGTTGTCCGGTCCCACCGCCTTTGAGGTATCAAGGTCACTTAGCAGCTTCTTCACCTCAGTTGTGTATATTTCATCCAACATTTGTTGGTATTTTCCTTGTTGGTGTCCCCCTCTGTTCTGTCTTCCCAGAGTCCTTCCTGTCTCCACTGTAAATACTTCCTTATATCTCGTGTTGAGCTCCTCACATACCTCTTGATCGTTTCTTGTGAGCTCCCCACCCTTTTTTCCTTAGCCTGATCACCTGGTCTTTGACTGTTGTCTTCCTCCTAATGTGACTATACAGCAGTTTCGGGTCAGACTTGACTTTCGATGCTATGTTGTTTTCGTACTCTCGCTGTTCCTCCCTCCTTATTTGTGCATACTCGTTTCTGGCTCTTCGACAAATCTCCTTATTTTCCTGGGTCCTTTGCCTTCTGTACTTTTTCCATTCTCTAGTGCACTTAGTTTTTGCCTCCCTGCACCTTCGGGTAAACCAAGGGCTCGCTCTGGTCTTCCCATTTTTTCTGTTGCCCTTGGGAACAAACCTTTCCTCTGCCTCCTTGTGTGTGTGTGTGTCTTAGCCCACCACCTTGTCAACCCACTTCGAAATTGTGGTATTTAATATCAGTTACTGTCTATTCCTTGCTCCCAAGTGTGTGTGCATGTTTTTTTATGTGTGTGTTTGCGTGAGTGCCCATATTCAGTACATGTGTGTGAGTGTGTACACGTATTCAGTGAGTGTGGTTGTTATTAATAGAGGCTTGTGTTTATGTGTGTGTGAGGGAGCTATGTGCTATCTTCCGCCCATATGCACTTAACTTTACTACTCTCCTAACCTCTCTCTCAACGCAGCTGTGTAAAATTTATGGGGTGGGTGTTAAATTATTCCTAGCTAGTATGTACTAGTATGCACCTATTCCCTTTCTATTGTTGAACCTACTAGCTAATTACTCTTCTAGTGCACTCGGAGTCTTGCTAACAATAACTGCCTACATGCCCCAGCCGTTGTTGAGTACCAAATTCTATTCCTAATCGAATGCTAATTATTCGATTCCTGACTCTCAAGACTCTCTAAGCGTGAGTGATTAACTTCCAGCTATGGCAGTTACCTGGAGGTATAAGCCGGAACTGCTACCACAAAATTGATCATACTTGCTCGTCTAGATGAGGCCTGGTCACAGACCGGGCCGCAGGGGCGTTGACCCCTGGAACTCTCTCCAGGTAAACTCCAGGTAGAAACAAAGCGGTATTTGTGGTGGGCTCCTTACTTCTTCATCGATGGTGTGTGAGGGAAAAGTTCATTAGATAATAGTGGAAGTATGAATGTATGGTGGTGGTTGTTTATTGGGCAAACTGTTTGTTCAGTTAGGGTAGGTGCATAGTTCCCGCTGCCTTCTCCCCTTCTGCACCCAGTGGGAGGTGACGAGGGTGTCTCCGACCGGTGGTCAGTCACTTGCCTTGCTGCTCCCATCAAATCTGTGACTATTCATTCCACTCCTGTCTAAATTATCAAATGTTTTGGATTAAGTTGGTTTCAACAAAAGCTTCACTCTTGTTTAGGGTTTTAGACTCCAGACCATTCAAGCAGCCTTCTCCCAGTGGTAACTACACAAGTGGTCATGGTGGTTCTTGACTGGCTACTTAACTGCTTCAGCTGTATTGTGGTGGTCAGAGGATCAGTCAACCTCTCCTCGGCAGCTGTGACCCCCTCCCCCCCCATCATCAACAAAGGCTCGGCGTGCCAAGAACATCGGCACTGTACCATCCTCCCTTACTAATCATTTATATTTTTCATTTTTGCTTAAAGTAGGCTTAATTTCATGTTTACATGTTTTATATTCTTTACTGCTTTAATTATAATAAAACTGTTTATCTTATTATGTTATTATTGCATTTTCTCTCTTTTTAATTCCACGAGGAGGAGCCAGCCTTATCAAATCCTCTTCGAGGGTCTGATAAGGTCGTGTAAAGCTTCACATGGAGCGGTGTCATATTGAGTCCAATCCTCACCAATTTCTGTGCTACCTATCTGAAGAACTCGTCACTAAGTTATTTTTTGCATTTTTTTGTTCACAGTCACACTTCTTTGCTAACTTTGTGGGCACATACCTGGGTACGGGCACCTGACTCTAGGCAACACCACAGATGCCCGAGATTGATGCCAGTTGCTGTTATTACTTCCTTCATTTATGTTTGTACTTGCTCTTGTGTCTCTGTCTTGGGGTCACACCTTATCCTGGCAGCAGCGGTGCCTGTCTGGTAGGCCTGTCTGGTAGGCCTGTCTGGTAGGCCTGTCTGGTAGGCCTGTCTGGTAGGCCTGACGTGTCCCTCACTGCTTATGGCAAATATTGGCAATTTCAAATAGTTTTATAATTTGTGTGTTTGTATTTATATACAGACGTTCTCACTAAGTTTTTCTTGGAAATAACATTAAATATTAGTTCTCTCTCTCTCTCTCTCTCTCTCTCTCTCTCTCTCTCTCTCTCTCTCTCTCCTCTCTCTCTCTCTCTCTCTGTGTTAAGGCGAAAATGCTGTTTTAAAGGAGGGGCTATCAGCCCCTCTATGTGGCTAAGAGTGGGAGTTTGTTTGCTTGTCAGTGAGGGTTAAGTGACCTGTGGTTGAGGTTGTTTAGTCAATATTAGTTGCATTGTTTTGTTCCCTGTAAAGATGTTTACTCCATTTTATGGTGGAAAATTAGTTACCGCACATTGATGGTTATTTTGTCCAGGGTGGAGGTTAGTCAGTCGGAGGTGGAGGTTGTTTTGGCCACAGTGGATGTAAATTATTATAGGAGGAGGGTTGTTTTGTCAACACTGAAGGATTGATATATCTATGGCTGAGGTTGTTCAGTCTACATTAAAGCGGTTGTATAGTTCATGGTGAGGTTTGATTAGTCAGCAGTGAAGGTTGATTAGCCACGGTGGAGGTTGCTGTCTATGGTTGAAGTTGTTTAGTCAGTGGCATAGATTGGTTAAGACATGCTGAGGTATATATATATCTCCCCTGTGGTTTAGAGCTTCTTTTTTATTATAATAATAATGAGGTATATATAGTCCATAATGCAATCTATCAGTCCTAAGTGGAGGGTAATCTAGTCCAGATTTGACATTTGTTTATGTAAAGGTGGAGGAAGGTTGTTTAATCAATAGTGTAGGTTGCTTTGGCAACGGTCGAGGTAGTATAGTCTACGATGGGAGGGAAGTTGATTAATCATTGGTGAAGGTTGTATAACAATGGTCGTGATCGAGTTGTCCATCCTCGATCCACTATGGTATAAGAGTCATGCACTTGCATACTTCAAATCCTACCTTACTAATAGGTATCAGTATGTCACCATTAAAGACACAACCTCCTCGACACGACCACTTGATACTGGAGTACCACAGGGAAGTGTCCTTGGTCCCCTGCTCTTCCTCTTATACATCAATCATCTTCCCAATGTATCACAACACCTGAAACCAATACTCTTTGCTGACGACACGACTTATGTCATCTCCCACCCAAGTCTTGAAACGCTCGACATCATTGTTAACGACGAATTACTAAAAATATCTACATGGATGACAGCCAACAAACTTACACTCAACACTGATAAGACCTTCTATATTATGTTTGGTAACAGAGCAGGTGATGCACAATTAAACATTAAGATCAACAACACTCCTATTGCTAAACATAATGAGGACAAATTCCTGGGCCTTCACCTCGACAGTAACCTGAAATTCAGCACTCATATCCAACACATAACAAAGTGTCCAAAACTGTGGGGATCCTCTCTAAGATACGTTACTATTTACCACAATCAGCCCTACTCACACTATACCCTACCTCACATATGCCATTTGTGCATGGGGATCCACAGCAGCAAGAGACCTAAAAACAATAATAACCCAACAAAAAGCCGCAGTAAGAATTATCATCAATCCAACGCTAGGCAACCCCCCCCCCCACTCTTCAAAGACCTAAACTTACTCACTGTTCAGAACATCCACACACTCTGCAATCTACATTTATAGAACCATAAATACCAACTTTAACCCTGAACTAAAACTCTTTCTTGACAGTTGTGACAGGACCCATAGACATAATACCAGACACAAACATCTCTTTGACATTCCCCGTGTCCGACTAAATCTATACAAAAATTTAATGTACATAAAAGGGCTTAAAATCAGGAACTCTCTGCCTGAAAACTCTAGAACTGCAGACACAACCTCCATTTTCAAAAGCACCGTTAAAAAACATCTTATCTCACTTACCGGTAGCTAACCACATGAAAATTACTTTATCTTGCACATATCCACAACAAAATTACACTTATTGATATCTGTGTTTTTCCCCTTAATTTTGCACATGACTGTAACCAAGATTCTAATACAACTATTGCTTCATAATTCTTAAGCTAGTCATAAGTTTGCCAAAGACACTCCAATATAGAAAATCATTCGTCACCCAGCCTTGGTGGGGTAAGGTGGTTCTCTGCGCTGGTGCTGACACCTGGTGGCGCTCTGAGCCAACTTGGTTTTCAGTCAAATATGGCGTCGGCCAGCAGACAAAGAGTAAATACTGTCTGTATCGACATGGTCACAGGAGTACTGCAGCCCGCTACGGCAGCCACTGTTCTTCCAGGCATCCTGAAGGACGTGTACAACATCGAGGTAACTGATTTGTATGGCGTGGCAATGAACAGCATTACTAGAGTGTTTGTGAAACTCCTTACAGCTGACGTATATGAGAGGTTAGTCGACCGGCATCAGGATCGGGTGTATACTGTACACACTGGCCTGCATGTGCGACTGAAGGACGTTTCAAGGACCTACATTTGGGTTAAGATCAAGAACGTGCCATTTGAGTCTGACCAGATGGACATCAGCAAGGTTTTCAGCGACTACGGAACGATACATGCTGTAACAGCAGGGACGTGGAGTGAGGGGCCCATGGTGGGCCTGTTTGAGGGGTCCTTCTCACTGAAGATGACACTTCGGAGACCGATTCCCTCATATGTGATCCTGCCTGAGTTCCGCACAAAAGTTTATGTGACTTACGTGGGACAACAAAGAACGTGCAGGCTGTGTGGGGCTTACGGTCACATAGCCGCAGAATGCATGAGGCGATCGCATCAGAGGACGGATGCAGGACAACGAGGGCAGATGGCACAGGAGGAGCATCGGAAGAACGAGGAGACGGTCGCCACGGAGAGGCGTACAAGGTTGAGGAGTGAAATAGTGGAGGGCCCTGAGGAGGGATGTCATACATTGCCTCAGGGGTCTGAGCAGAAGGCGGTTCCTGGTGGATGTGGTGATGCAGAAGGCGTGAGACAGGAGGAGCCATTGGAGGAGGTGTTGCTAGACTTATTGGAGGACCCTTTGCCTGTATTAAGTGGGGAGGTGAGTGCAGAATTGGATGAGGCAGTGAAGCTGGTGGAATGTATGGTCCAGGAGGACCCAGGGAAGGGATTTATGGAGACTGAGCAGGTGACAGTAGAGGTGCACCACTCAGCAGAGGAGAGTAGTATACAAGTGGTGCCCGGGACTCGAAAGAGGTCGGGTAGAGTTTCGGATAGTGATGATGTGCTAACTCCTGCACAGAAGACGTGTAAAAAGCCTCTGGTGGATGTTGCGAGGAAGGATTTGGACTTGATGATGGATAAGGGGAAGGAAAGGGGTGGGACAATAACGGGTAAAGCAGGTAGTAAGGGGAAGGCTTCATCGCAACATCCACCGAGGCCGAAGGGCAAACCCTTGTAAGTAATTTCCAGTGTTTGACTATAAATGTGAATGGTCTCAGGGATGAAATTAAAAGAGCATGGGTGGAGGGTACATTACGTAGGTATGGAGTGGCTGTGGCATTCATACAGGAGCACAACTTTAGGTGTGGCAGGGAGCTGAGTTTGAAAGGATACAGGGTGTATGTGGGGTCATCAGGGAAGTTAAAGGGTGGGTCGGCAGTGGCAGTGGCGGAGTCCAGCCCTTTTCGACTAATGGCATGGGAGGAATGCGGGGGGGGGCAGGATTGTCAGGGTGGTAGGGGACTGGGGTGGGGTTCGGGTTGCGTGTTGGTGGAGCTGAGGAATTTGTTGGGGAGTGCAGGGTTGAGGGATGTCATTGGGGTGGGGTGTGTGGGTGAGCACACTTTTGTGAGAAGGGGATATGGGGCTAGGCTAGATAGGATGTATGTATTGGGGAGTGTGAGGGTGGGTAGGGTTCGTACAGTGGACGTTGGGTTTTACGATCATAGGGGAGTGTTGGCTGAGGTGGATTGGTCGGGGGTAGCAAAACGATATAAAAGCTATTGGAAGTTGAATACTAGACTGTTGTCGGGAGTAGAGCAGAGGGAGGCTTTTGCGAGCTGGTGGGGGGAGGAGAAGCGGAAGGGAGGGGGAAATTTAGTGGAATGGTGGGCACAGGAGGGAAAGCAGCTCATACGGCAGTATTATCAGAGGTTGGGAAGGGAGGAGGCGGGATGGAGGTATGGATTGCAAAATCACATTGAGGGGTTGTTGCAGGATTGTCACGACAGAGGGGGTTATAAGGTGACGGGGGAGATCAGGCAGTTGAAGGAGCAATTAGGGGATATTCAGAATGAAAGATTCGGGGCTTGTATGATGGAAGCTGGGTTGGAGGAGGTTCTGTGGGGGGATAAGCCTTCAAGGTACGTATTGGTGAGGTGTAGAGCATGCAAGGAGGCAATTTCAGTGGAGTGTTTTGAGGTAAATGAGAACCTAGGGAGATATGAGAGGGGAATGTGGATAAGGGGTACGGATGCGATGGGGGTGTATGCTGATAAATGGTTTGCCAAATATTTGGACAAGGTAGATATAGCGGGGGTCGAGGGGATGTTGCTACAGAGAGGTGTTAAGGAGAGGATGGGGGAGGAGGAAAGGAGGGGGGTGGAGGGGGAGATACGGGAGGCTGAGGTGTGGGAGGCAGTGGATGGCCTCAGCAAAGGAAAGGCACCAGGAATAGATGGGATTGCAAATGAATTTTACAGGGAGAACTGGGGTGCTTTGTGGGAGTGTGTCACTGGGGTGATGAACTGTATGAAGGTGGGAGGGGTGATGGGGAGGGAAATGGGTATGGGGGTTGTGGTACTGGTGAAGAAGGGGAAGGCAGGGGACATGGTCAGTAATTACAGACCACTGATGTTAATGAATGCTGACTATAAAATATTCGCGAAGATTCTGGGTAATAGACTAAAACGGGTGGTGGAGAGAGTGATTGAAGAGGGGCAGGGTGGAATACCAGGCAGGGGGTGACCAGGGGGCAGAAAAGGATTAAGGGGTTTATAGATAGGTGTGGGGGAGTATTGACTTTGGACTGGAGGGGGCTTACGACAGTGTGAATAGGGATGTTCTGCTAGAAATTATGCGACGACAATGATTTGGGGGAAGTGGTTAGATGGGTCAGGTCTTTGTATGAGGGGGCAAGTGTTAGGATTCATGTGAATGGTAGGTTAGGGAGCGTGGTTCAGATGAACAGAGGGCTGTGGCAGGGTTGTCCCCTGTGCAGATTCTGTTTGCCTGTTTGCAGGACCCGTTTTATAGGCTAGGGGAGGGGATAGGGAGGGATGTGGTAGTGGGGGTGGGGGTAATGCGGGCATCGTGGGGTATGTGGATGACACTACGGTGCTCGTGGGTAGTAGGGAGGACTTAGGGTGAGTGGGGAGGGCTCTAAGATTGTTTTGTTCGGTGACGGGTATGAGAGTGAACGAAGGAAAGTCAAAGTTGATGGAGGTGGGGACGTGGGTGGGCGGGAGATTGGCGCAAGAGTTTGGGTGGCCCATAGTGGATAGCGTTAAAATATGTGGGATTGTGTTCATGAGGGAGGGAGTTATGGCTAGGGAAGTGAATTCGCGTAGGGTCATGCAGAGGGCGAAGGATTGTATCAATAGTTGAAGGGCGGGGGACTTAACCTTTGGGCAGAGGGTGATTGTCGTAAACAGCTTGGTTTATAGTAGATTGTGGCATATGGCGGTAGTTTATCCATTTAGGAAAGAGGATGGGAGGGAGTTGGAGAGTAGGGTGTTTAGGTACATATAGGCGGGTGGGCATCATTGGCTTCGGAAGGAAATTGTGCGAAATAGCGTGCAGCGAGGAGGTTTATGGTTGATTTGGGTGGAACGTAGGCTCATATGTGCGTTTGCTAGAAGATGCATGGTGAGAAGGGGGGACTGGGGAGGTGTGAAGAGGACGGGGTGGGGGTGCTTAGGGAGGTTGGGGAGTGGTGGGAGGGGAAGGACTTGGCTTATTGCAGGGATATGGTGAGGAATTTGATGGTGATGGCGGAACCTCACAAACTACGGACAGTTGTAATGGTACGAGTGGGTAATGGGACAGAGGTAGTGGAGGGGGCGGCGGTGTACCCAACATATGACTGGAGAAGCATTTGGGTGGGGTTCAGGGAATTACGGTTGAAGGAAAGGGACAGGGAGCATATGTACAGGTTTATGCATGGAGCGGTGGCTTCACGGACAATTCTATTCACCATGGGTTTAGCGCAGAATGGTAGGTGTGAGAGGTGTGGTGTGCTGGAGTCAGCAATGCATGTGGTGTATTTTTGTGAAGCATTGGGGGAGGTGAGGGAATGGTTGGGTGGAGTCATACGTGGGTTGGGAGGTGGTGGCGTTTCGATGCTGAGAGCAATATACCTGGATATAGGGGAAGTGGGGCATAGAGAAAGGAGGGGGATTATGTATTGTATGGTAGATTACGTGTGTGGCGCATGGAGATTATGGGAGAAGAGTAACAGGGAGAGGATGAGGGCTTTGGCGGCATGCATGTATCACACCAAGTGTAGGAATAGGGTGGTGTATGGTAGGGGTTGGGAGTCGGCTTTTGCGGAGGGGTACAGGAACATAAGTATGGGGGATCTATGGGGTCTAACAAGGGGGCTGGACGTCCGGGCTTCAGGTGGAGGGGGTGGCTGAAAAGGGTGAATGCTTCAGAGGATAGGTAGAATAGAGGTGTGTGTGGGGTATGGACGAGGGGGGCCGATAGTGGGCACGGAGGACTTCTACCACCTGACTTAGGTGGGGGGACGTATGACTAGTGCAGCGGAAAGTTTGCACGGAGGAGTGGGGTTCTGAAAAAAGGGGGGGGTCAGTAAAGGGAAAGCGAGAGTTTGTCCTGTCCTGTGCATTTCATATGGTGTGAAGGTTTTGATTAAACACGGTTTAGCAGAGTTCCCTTGGTATGGGACGACTGAGTTGTCAATTTGTCCACCTGCTGTCATATCAATGTAATGTGAATATTGGAATATTCTGTTTTTGGTGTTTGTAAGCACTATGTAAAGAGTTACAGTTTGGGAAATTCAGTTTTCGGGTTTATGTTTGGATTCAAGTTGGATAGGATAATGGGCATTGTTTTGTGCCTAGCTTAATTAATGGTATTATATCATAGTATAGCATAAGCATGACGGACATGATGCTGTAAACGTGTTAATGTAACAGAATGTGTTCATACAATTGGTAATTGTGAGATTGCCAGTTAGGGTTGATTTAATTTTCGTGTATAAGTTTTTTCTTGAATTTAGTTTTGGACTGTCTTAGGTTAGGAGAGTACTGAATTTAATTTATGTACACCTTGGTAATATATTTAAGCAGCACATAATATAAGATGTATAACCAAGTGGGCCTATTGTGGGTGTGGTGGAAATTTTTTGGAGGAGAGTATCTTCATTGAAAGTGTATAATGGTAGAACATTACTTGCTTGGGGACAGATAATAATTGATTGTTGCATGGTGAGCAAGAATACTTAGGAATTTATGTAGGTTTATTGTTTTGGTTTAGAAATGTGACTGTGTTTGTATCTAAATGGTACATACATACTTTAGCCTTCAGCCAATTTTGTAGATTATCACGTATCATCCTACGTAAGAATATGTTATTTACTGTGTAATAGTGTAATATGTATGTAGTATTAAGCTTTGTGTTAATGTTAGATGTAAGCAGTTTGATATTGCCTTGTATGGGGGTCTGTGTGTATGATTTGGTTTTGTATTGGTATATATTGACTGAAGTGTGTATTGTACCTGTATGTTTGATTTTAATAAAAAAAATATATATATATATATAGAAACTGTATCATGCCAACACGTCACCATTTCTATTAATATATAAACTAATTGTTAAATTCTTTAATTTTTATACTACCTCAATTTTGTAAACCTAGTTAATCACTACAATTACCTAACCTTAATACCAGTATAATTATTGTATAGAGTAAGTTTGCCTGATTTACTCCAATATTGGAGCAAACCTAGTACGTATTAAGTCTGCCCGAAATGCCTAGCATGCCCAGGCATGCTAACGGCCATCTTTGTAATTATAGTCCTTAGTCCTTAAAATGTAAAACACACATTGTAATTTTTGCAGAGAAATAAAGCAATTTGAATTTGAATTTGAATTTGAATGGTATGTACTATACGAGGAAGGTGTGCCGTGCAGTCACCGACTAAATATTAATTTAAATTTATTTTTTAAAACTTTCTTGCTAATATGAGAAAAAGCGCTTTAACTTGCTGTAAGACGTGATCTAGGTCATATTTGCTATCTGAAACCTTGTGAAATATTTACGAGAGAGGATCGTGAAATAGAATTGTGTTGAGCCAAACGAGCGATTATATTTTTGGATTTGTATTCACAAGGTACAGCATAACTAGGTATTACAGACGAAAACTATGTCTAGAAGTATACCTCCCAAGGATTAAAGTAAAATATATCAATTTTACTATATGTCAGGTGTGGGATGAAGCAGTAAGATCACAGATTGTGACGGGTGTACAATAGTCACTGAAATGTTGCTTGGTACAACGCACGACCTACAATACACCAGGACCTAGGTTTGAATGCCAGTTCAATATTTTATTTATTCATTGAAAGTAATCCATTACGACTGACATATACGAAAGATTTGTCGTGGATGAAAAGGTGGCATGCTAGAGCAATACCAAGATATGTTAACCATAGCACCATGTGGTCTACTGTAATGAGATCCAAAACATATATATGTGAGTTTTGGAAGGAGTGCACTGTCAGCAAGTGCGACCCACTGCTTGTTTTCATGTGAATCTCATCCTGACCTCGCGAGTAGTAACACAAATATTTTTTACTCGGATCTCATCTGTGTCCCAAAGGTAGTGCCAGAGTACAACTCTGGTTCCATAATTATCAATTTTTGCTATGGTAACCGTGCTAACCTTAAGTTCATGTACTTGTCATGGGTTTACCTGGAGTTTACCTGAAGAGAGTTCCAGGGGTCAACGCCACATTGTGGATCGGGGCCTGATCAACCAGGCTGTTACTGCTGGCCGCACGCAGTCCAACATACGAACCACAGCCTATCTGGTCAGGTACCGACTTTAGGTGCCTGTCCAGTGCCTGCTTGAAGACAGCCAGGGGTCTATTGGTAATCCCCCTGATGTAAGCTGGGAGGCAGTTGAACAGTATTGGGCCCCTGACACTTATTGTGTTATCTCTTAACTTGCTAGTGGCACCTCTGCTTTTCATTGGGGGGATGTTACATCCTCTGCTGAGTCTTTTGCTTTCGTGTGCAAATTTGGTACTAATCCCTCAAGGATTTTCCAAGTGTATATAATAATGTATCTCTCCCTCCTGCGTTCTAAGGAGTACAGGTTTAGGAACTTCAAGCGTTCCCAGTAATTGAGGTGGTTTATCGCAGTTATGCGTGCCGTGAAGGTTCTCTGCACATTTTCTAGGTCAGCAATTTCACCTGCCTTGAAAGGTGCCGTTAGTGTGTAGCAATATTCCAGCCTAGATAGAACAAGGGACCTGAAAAGTGTCAACATGGGCTTGGCATCCCTGGTTTTGAAAGTTCTCATTATCCATCCTGTCATTTTTCTACCAGATGCGATTGCTACAGTGTTATTGTCCTTGAAGGTGAGATCCTTTGACATGACCACTCCCAGGTCTTTGACATTAGTTTTTCGCTCTATTGTGTAGTTGGAATTTGTTTTATACTCCGATGAAAGTTTAATTTCCTCACGTTTTCCATATCGGAGTAACTGAAATTTCTCATCATTGAACTTCATATTGTTTTCTGCAGCCCATTTAAAGATTTTGTTGATGTCTGCTTGGAGTCTTGCAGTGTCTTCAATGGTGGACACTGTCATGTAGATTTGGGTATCATCTGCAAAGGAAGACACGGCACTGTGGCTTATATCCCTGTCTATGTCCGATATGAGGATGAGGAACAGGATGGGAGCGAGTACTGTGCCTTGTGGAACAGAGCTTTTCACCGTAGCTGCCTCAGACTTTACTCTGTTGACTACTACTCTTTGTGTTCTATTTGTTAGGAAATTATAGATCCATCTACCAACTTTTCCTGTTATTCCTTTATCACGCATTTTCTGTGCTATTACACCATGGTCACACTTGTCGAAGGCTTTTGCAAAGTCTGTGTATATAACATCTGCATTCTGTTTGTCTTCTAGAGCATCCAGGACCTTGTCGTAGTGGTCCAGTAGTTGGGACAGACAGGAGCAACCTGCTCTAAACCCATGCTGCCCTGGGTTGTGTAATTGATGGGTATCTAGATGAGTGGCGATCTTGCTTCTTAGAACCCTTTCAAAGATTTTTATGATATGGGACGTTAGTGCTATTGGTCTGTAGTTCTTTGCTATTCCTTTACTGCCCACTTTGTGGAGTGGGGCTATGTCTGTTGTTTTTAGTAGCTGCGGGACGATCCCAGTGTCCATGCTTCCTCTCCATAAGATGTTAAAAGCACGTGATAGGGGCTTCTTGCAGTTCTTGATGAACACAGAGTTCCAGGAGTCTGGGCCTGGAGCGGAGTGCATGGGCATGTCATTTATCGCCTTTTCGAAGTCATTTGGCGTCAGGATAATGTCAGACAGGTTGCGTGTAGAATCACCTTATTGTTGACTTATGGTGTAGTGTCACTTGTTAATGGCTGCTTCTCTGGTATGGTGTGATCAAATCCCTGACAGGTATTTCAAGTGTGTCGCAGCTGGTGACCATGTTAACCCTTCAAAGTTCACGTATGAGGCAGAAATCGTATCTCATTATTTTAGACTCCATGGTTTACTGGTTAGCACCGCTGAGTGCCGCTGTGTCTGTGTATAAATCAATTGACAAATCTTTCATATGTGTCACGAATGTTTATTACAATTATTTCAAATTCATTTACGAATATGGAACAAGACAGACAATTAGACATTGTTTGTTAGTTTGGACTGAGATCCGTGTAAACCATGAACTGGGTCAAGATGGCGACCTTGTAAATCTTCGAAAGATCCCGTATTTGGAATGATTTGAATGGAATTATTGTTCAACTCATTTTTTTTTGTTCAGCTTTGCTAGCTGCCTCGGTTTTATCCCCAACGTTTTTTTTTAATATATAACAGCTGTTTATATATTTTTTTTATTATTCATGACCTGTAGACCAAGAACTGTAGGATAATAAAATTCTTCTTGCAAGAATTTTCAGTTAAGACGAACTTCACAAAACAGAACTGCACTTCATAGTGAATACTTCACCGAGTCTTAAGCGTCATCATCACGTAACATTCCACTAAGTAAGAAAGTGATACAATGCACAACCGAGCAGGCACCCAGAAAGACATAATAGCAATGTGCCATGCCCACTAGGGCCACAGAAAACACAGTCATCCATCCAAAGGAAATTTAACGTAGGCATATAACACGAGTCACCACTAAGTAACCTCAGGACGTTTACCAAAGTTTCCACAGCACATTATGTGGAAGATGTCTTCAGGTCTACATAGGGTAAACTTCCAGATGTCTCTCAATATCTTGCACAAATAGAAATATTCCTGTAGGGTCGATAAATTTAACGATGAATGTGTCCAGCATTGGGACTTGGAGACTTTAATGCCAGACATAAGAATATTTATTAATAGGTCTATAACAAACACCAATGGAACTAAAATAGTGAAATTTCTAAATGAGCATGATAATGTTCGAATTGTGGGCACTACTAAGCCTACTCACATATATGGTGGCATACTCGATCTGTGCCTTGGATTTAATATATATACGATGCATAACTCTGTTATAATTGATAATCTTCTATCTGATCACTTCCCAAACTAACAACTGTCAATCTTGACAGTTGTTAGTCTTGGGAAGTGATCAGATAGATCGGGGAAGTGATCAGATAGATCGGGG
>WNWK01003961.1:0-105000 GCA_009830355.1 Cherax destructor | reverse complement strand
TCCATTAAGCTTTACAAGAGACACTATTCTCGAACTGGTGTCCCTCTAAGGGAGAGCAGTGCGATCTAATTCCCTGTTAATGAGATTGTGGAATATCGTCTTTTTATATATTATATTTATAAACCTTGGACAATGTAGGGCTGTGTCCCTCTCCCTCGTAAGTGGTAATATTAATGTTATGAACAATATGATCCATCTTTGTCCTACTGCACGTGTCATGTGCGTTCTCACCGACTTTAAGAAATTGATTTCTCTTTGAAGGGCAGAGATTCCGCTATTGTCTCCACTTCTGTAGGTACGTTGGCTAACATTACTTGGTTATATCCTCGTGGATAGTATCATGCCTATGCTTAAAACTGTTCATTGGGATTGCCTCCACCACTTTCTCATTCAACTAATTTTCCCTTTAATAGGTCTCGCTGGATAACTGGGCTTGTGGGTTTTAATTAAACCGTACATATAAGGGAGTGTAGCAAACCTCGCCGATAAATGTTTAATTAATTCCTCATTACCTCTTACTATTAACCTGGTCCAATGAGTTCTTATTAAGGGGCACGTAAGTGTTCCTGTCTTCTAAAAAAATGTTTATTTTTCCATTATAATCTACCTTGTCCATAGTTACTATCGCATTTATTTTGTCTGCTTTTGTAAGATGAAGTCTCAGATCTTTCTTTATTTCATGGTATGACTTAACAAATCTTTAAGGACAGTTCAGTTCCACAGGTCTAAGCAAAGCCCCACATACCATATCTTTGCAAATGTTGAACGTTTCAGGTGATAGATCCCCTTGTTTTTCTAGATAGCATAAAGACTTGGCAAGATCAACATAATTAGTGTACCCACGAGCAGGCGCGAAGCTTAGCTCATATCCCAGGCCAGTTTGTTGGTCACTCGACACGTTGATAACGAACTTTGGGTTAGCATGCTGAGACCAGCCACTTTGTGCTATGAGACTGTTTAGTTTCCTGGCATGTAAACATTCAGTTTTCCGTTTCAGTATTCTCAATCATGCCACTCAAGTGGTACCATGTTGACAAATTTTTGTTCAGAATTTCTGACTTCAATGAAAAATATTTTCCTTTCGTGTTTAAGCAGATCAATATTCTTAGTAATTAGTAACCTGTGGAGGGAATCAAATGAGGTCGACGACAGATTAACCAACCTGTTTTGTAGAAGCGATTTGTAGAAGAGAATAGTATTTTTACGAAAGTGCCTCAGTGAATAGGTATTACCGAAATCCATATTCAAGTAGATAAATTAAAACAATATAACAAATCCCCAGGCCCTGATGAACTGTACGCAAGGATTCTAAATGAAATTAAAGAGGAGCTTAGCAAATCTTTGACTAATCTTTTCAAAATATCACTACAAACTGGCATAGTGCCAGATGAGTGGAAAATAGCAAATGTGATACCTATTTTCAAAGCAGGTGACAGGTCCTTAGCTTCGAACTATAGACCAATAAGCCTAACCTCCATATTGGGAAAATTTATGGAATCAATAATTGCCGAGGCAATTCGTAGCCATCTTGAATCTCAACACGGTTTTACAAAATGACGTTCCTGCTTTACGAATTTATTAACTTTTCTCATTTATTTATTAAATTTTCTAAGGTATTTGAGGAGGTAGATCATGGTAATTAATATGATATTGTGTATATGGACTTCAGTAAAGCTTTTGATGGAGTTCCACATCAGAGACTATTGAGTAAAATTAAGTCACACGGAATAGGAGGAAATTTTTTTGTCCTGGATTAAGACGTGGTTAACAAATAGGCAGCAGAGAGAATGCATACATGGGGAAAAATCAGAGTGGGTAAGCGTCACGAGCGGTGTTCCACAGGGGTCAGTGTTAAGCCCCTTTTATTAGTTCACAATTTACATAAACGACATAGATGAGAGAATAAATAGCGACATAAGCAAGTTTGCCGATGACACCAAAATTGGCCGTCGAATTCATTCTGACGAGAATGTTAGAGCATTCCAGGAAGATTTCAATAGACTGGTGCAGTGGTCGGAGAAGTGGCAGGTGCAGTTTAATATAGACAAATGCAGAGTTCTAAACATTGGATAGAAAATAACCATGCCACATATAAACTAAATAATGTAGATCTTAGTATTACTGATTGCGAAAAGGATTTGGGTGTTCTGGTTAGCAGTAATCTGAAACCAAGACAACAGTGTATAAGTGTTCACAATAAAGCGAACAGAATCCTTGGCTTCATATTAAGAAGCATAAATAATAGGAGTCCTCAGGTTGTTCTTCAACTCTATATATCCTTGGTTACTCCACATTTAGATTATGCTGCACAGTTTTGGTCACCGAATTACAGAATGGATATAAATGCTCTGGAAAACATACAAAGGAGGATGACAAAGTTGATCCCAAGTGTCAGAAATCTTCCCAATGAGGATAGACTGAGGGCCCTGAATCTGCACTCTCTAGAAAGGCATAGAATTAGGGAATGATATGATTGAGGTGTATAAATGCAAAATAGGAATAAATAAAGGGAATGTAATCAGCGTGCTAAAATTATCTAGCCAAGACAGGACTCGCAGCAATTGGAAAAATTCAGATTCAGGAAGAATATAGGAAAACACTGATTTAGTAATATAGTTGTGGATGAGTGGAACAAACTCCCGAGTACCGTCATAGAAGCTGTGAGGGAAAAGTCCATAGATGGTAGTAATGAAAGTGTGAATGTCTGCATAGTGATAGTTTTGGGGTAGTCTGCTTGTCAAGGTAGGGCGAATGTCTAGCTCCTGCTATCCCCCCCCCTTTTCACCAGGTAAGAGGTGAAGTGCGAGGCTCTGGCCAAGGGATTTGTCACTTGACTGACCGCCCCCAACAATACTGTAAGTATACACAGCTGCTCCTGTCTTAATTTATTTTATGTAAGAGCTTCACTCTTATTAACTTTTGAAACTTAATTCTGCTCTGCCCTGCCTTGCCTTATTGTAAAGTAATTTGTTTAAATGTCTCATCATTTCTTTTCAAGGCCTTATGCCTACTATGAGTGTGATTATTAGAGTAGTGGGTAATTGTCTTTTGATTTCATTACAGCCTTCTGGGTCATCTCGGGTCATCTGGCACAAAGCCAAGGGTGTCTGATGGTGCACAAGACGTTTATTTGCAGTCTTTCAACTCTACTGTGGTTCCTCTAGAACCAAACAACAACCCAGGCAACTACACGATTCCCAAGTGGACGACACCAGAGTCCATGGTATCTTGGACTAATAGTTTCCACTTGGATTTCGAAACATCCCTCAACTGAGTGGTTTTGGAAACATCTGTCGACCGAGTGGTTGTTGACACATCCGTCGATTCATCAACAACAGCAAGGAGTTCAGAAAACAAGGAACAATTCAGAGATTCCGTGTCAAGAACATCGACACGTTCAACTACCAACTTCCATCTGTATAAATTAGCTTTGAATTCGTATGGGACAGACTTAAGGTTCAAGAGGACAGGTGGAGAGGTAGAATCAATGAAGATCCAGGAAACTGTTGTGGAAACATCTAACCGATTCTCCGTGTTACCCGATGAATGTGAGTCGACTACTGGGAACATCACGACGAACTACACCAAGGAAGGTAAAAACATTGTTCTTGTTGGGGACAGTCAGATTAGGTACATGGATTGAGCCTTCTGCTTGAAAGACAGAAGTAGGAGACAGAGGGTTTGCTTTCCTGGGGCTGGGATGGACGATATTGTTAGCCGTCTGGACGACATCATGAGAGGTAATGGGAGCAATCCTATTATCTGTCTCAGTGCTGGAGGCAACGATGTTGGCAGATGTAAGAGTGAGGACCTGACTAGCAGGTATAGGTCAGCAATAGACATAATTAGGAAGAAGGGTGGGAACCCTGTCATATGTGGTATTTTGCCGAGAGGCGTTGGAAATGAATGGTTGTCCAGGGCAATTGGTGTCAATTGCTGGCTGGACAAATACTGTAAGGAAAATGCAGTAACATTCATTGACAACTGGGACCTCTTCTATGTCAGAAATAACATGTATACCAGGGATGGTGTTCACTTATCTAGGTCTGGGGTGGGAGCACTGGCAACTGCAGTGGAGGGAGCTGTTAGGGCTTTAAACTAGAAAAAGTTAGTGGTATGGGTTATGGGGAAAAAACAGTGAAGTCCCAGTGTAGTAATATTATGAATTCTAGGGGAACTAGTAATAGGCAAAATAAGGTGGATATTGGAAAGTTAGTGGCACTAGGTGACAAGGACTGTAATAGGTATAGTGAAAAAACAGAAATGAGCAGGAAAGGTAAAGAGAAAGGAGGGGTCTTTATATGTATATTACACTAATAGTCATAGTGCTAGTAATAAGATGGACGAGTTGAGATTAGTTGCAAGTACGGGTAATATTGATGTTTTTGCAATAACTGAGACGTGGTTTAATATGAAAAATCGGGACATGCCTGCCGAATGTCACATTCAGGGTTTTAATTGTTCCAAGTAGACAGAAGTACCGGGAAGGGGGGTGGGGTTGCACTTTATGTCCATGAACCTTTAAATTGTTGCATAAAAACGGGCATAAAGTCTGAAATATTACATACAGAGTCTGTCTGGATAGAATTTTCAGAGGGGTGTGAAAATTTGATTTTAGGCGTGATATATCGTCCTCCAAACTTAGATAGGGAACAAGGGAGGTTACTCTGGGAGGAAATTGTTAGGGCCACAAGGCACGATAACGTAGTACGTAATTCTAGGGAACTTTAACTTTAGTCAGATTGATTGGAATTTCTTGACATGGAATTTAGAATCTAACGACTTTTTAGAAGTAGTTCAGGATTGTTTTTTGAAGCAGTTTGTGACAGAACTTACAAGGAGAAATAACCTACTTGACTTGGTTCTGGCAAACAAGGAATCCCTTGTTAATAATTTAGAAATTACAGAGGAACTCGGCACAAGTGACCACAAGTCAATTACCTTTAGCATTGAATAGATGTATGATAGTAGGGATAATTCAGTAATAGTCCCAGACTTTCGCTTAGCAGATTATAATGGGCTTAGAGAACACTTATCAATTGTGGACTGGGGTAATGAAGAGAGCTATCAATATAACAGCTTTCTTAACACTATACAGGCTGCCCAAAGAACATTTATCCTGTATAAAGAAATTAGATCAAGTAGAAATGACCCAAAACGGATGAATAATAGGTTCAAATATCTTTTTAAGGGAAACTATCTTATCTCTAACTTTTGTTCTATAAACCTGGAAAAAACTTTTTGCGTTAATTTTTGAATCCCTAGTCCCGTTTAGCTTTTCTTATACCCTTTTTATTGTCCCTCCTAATGTCAGTATACTGATTTATAAGATGACCCTCACCTCTATTTATGCGCCTATAAATTCCTTTCTTCTGCCCTAAAAGATATTTGAGCCTATTATTCATCAATTTTGGGTCATTTCTATTTGATCTAATTTCTTTATACAGGATAAATGTTCTTTGGGCAGCCTGTATAGTGTTAAGAAAGCTGTTATATTGATAGCTCTCTTCATTACCCCAGTCCACAATTGATAAGTGTTCTCTAAGCCCATTATAATCTGCTAAGTGAAAGTCTGGGACTGTTACTGAATTATCCCTACTATCATACATCCATTCAATGCTAAAGGTAACTTGTGGTCGCTTTTGCAGAGTTCCTCTGTAATTTCTAAATTATTAACAAGGGATTCCTTGTTTGCCAGAACCAAGTCAAGTAGGTTATTTCCCCTTGTAGGTTCTGTCACAAACTGCTTCAAAAAATAATCCTGAACAACTTCTAAAAAGTCGTTAGATTCTATATTCCCTGTCAATAAATTCCAATCAATCTGACTAAAGTTAAAGTCCCCTAGAATTACTACGTTATCGTGCCTTGTGGCCTTAACAATTTCCTCCCAGAGTAGTCTCCCTTGTTCCCTATCTAAGTTAGGAGGACGATATATCACGCCTAAAATCAAATTTTCACACCCCTCTGAAAATTCTATCCAGACAGACTCTGTATGTATTATTTCAGACTTTATGCCCGTTTTTATGCAAAAATCTAAATGATCACGGACATAGAGTGCCACCCCACCCCCCTTCCCGATACTTCTGTCTACTTGGAACAATTTAAAATCCTGGATGTGACATTCAGCAGGCATGTCCCGATTTTTCATATTAAACCATGTCTCAGTTATTGCAAAAACATCAATATTACCCGTACTTGCAACTAATCTCAACTCGTCCATCTTATTCCTAGCACTACGACTATTGGTGTAATATACATTTAAAGACCCTCCTTTCTCTTTACCCTTCCTGCTCATTTCTGTTTTTCCACTATACCTATTACTGTCCTTGTCATCTAGTGTCACTAGCTTTCCACTGTCCACCTTTTTCTGCCTATTACTAGTTCTCCTAGAACTTATAATATTACTACACTGGGACTTCACTGTTTTCCCCACAAAACCCATACCACTAACTATTTCTAGTTTAAAGCCCTAACAGCTCCCTCCACTGTAGTTGCCAGTGCCCCCACCCCAGACCTGGATAAGTGAACCCCATCCCTGGCATACATGTCATTTCTGCCATAGAAGAGGTCCCAGTTGTCAATGAATGTTACTGCATTTTCCTTACAGTATTTGTCCAGCCAGCAATTGACACCAATTGCCCTGGACAACCATTCATTTCCAACTCCTCTTCTTGGCAAAATACCACATATGACATGGTTCCCACCCTTCTTCCTAATTAGGTCTATTGCTGACCTAAACCTGCTAGTCAGGTCCTCACTCCTACGTCTGCCAACATCGTTGCCTCCAGCACTGAGACAGATAATAGGATTGCTCCCATTACCTCTCATGATGTCGTCCAGACGGCTATCAATATCCTCCATCCCAGCCCCAGGAAAGCAAACCCTCTGTCTCCTACTCCTATCATTCAAACAGAAGGCCCTATCCATGTACCTAACCTGGCTGTCCCCAACAACAACAACGTTTTTACCTTCCTTGGTGTCGTTCGTCTTGACGCTCCCAGAAGTTGACTCACATTCATCGGGTAGCACGGAGAATGGGTTCGATGTTTCCACAACATTCTCTTGGGTCTTCGTTGTTTCTACCTCTCCACCCGTCCTCTTGATCCTTAACTTTGTTCCATGCATTCCAGCCACTGTCCATGTTCCTTTCTTGACTTGAGGATTCACAACAGGAGGATTACTACGAATCCTCTTGTTTTCCTCAGTCAGTCGCTGTATCTCAAGCATAGCTACCCTCAGTTCTTCCTTTAGCTGCTGGTAGAGTAGCTCAAGGGAGGACATCTTCAGATTCACACAAGACACGTCTTCACTGAGTTAAGTCAGGTCCACCACTGTCCTTATGTTAGTAGGATGGAATGTGAAGGACCTGCCTAGTATGGGGCAACAGGCCTGCTGCAGTGTTCCTCCTTTCTTATGTTCTTATGTTCAGAACTCTCTGACCCTCTCTCGATCTCTGTATTTGTCTTTAATTTTGTTTATTGCCATGTAGCAAGTATCTCTATGTCCGCCTCATAGAGCGGTCTTCTTGGTTTGCATCTTCGTATCTCAGTACCAAAAGTAGTGGTATTATTTACCAATATGTGTTCTTATTTACAACTTATATTTTCCATGTTTAGTTTATTTCAATAACCCAAAGCAGGTGTAAACCGGCTGGGATAATTTTTCTTATTATTTCAACATTTTCCCAGACTGACTCTGCTACACAGGTGGATCAGTTTGTGGGATCACGTTTCATTGCATTTCCATTGATCGCCAAATTGAATCTGTTATACTAGTGTCAGGTGTGAGATTTTTTTTTTTAACTATATCCCCAGGTCGACTCCATTACAGTGTGGTGTGTGTGTACGTGTTTGTGTGTGTGCCTGTGTGTGTGTTTATGACGTAGTGTGTGTGTGACGTACTCTGCTGTGAGTGATTTTGTTATATTTCGTGGAAGTGTGGTTGTGTGATGTGCAAATGTGGTGAATTGTGCATGTGTTGTGGGTATGAGGGCGAGTGTTGTGTATGTGGTGAATGTGTGGTTATGCGTATGTTGGACGTGAGTGTTGTGTGAAAGGAACTTCTGGTATGTCCGGTGGACATGTGCTATGTGTAATGGACATGAGGTGTGTGTGTGGGTGTGTGTGTGTGGCGAGTGTGTTATGTGTGGTGGAACGTCATGGGTGTGTGGTGGACATAGAGTGGTGAATGTTTGGTGTGCGATGGGCGTGTGATGAGTGTGTAGAGAACGTGTGATGAGTGTTGGGTGTGTGTAGAGAACGTGTGATGAGTGTTGGGTGTGTGTAGAGAACGTGTGATGAGTGTTGGGTGTGTGTAGAGAACGTGTGATGAGTGTTGGGTGTGTGTAGAGAACGTGTGATGAGTGTTGGGTGTGTGTAGAGAACGTGTGATGAGTGTTGGGTGTGTGTAGAGTGGTGAGCGTGGGATGTGTGATGTTGAATCCAGACTAATGAATCGTAGCAGTGCATCTGACCGGAATGTTTGTTTAAGACCACCATCAGCACGGATTATTGGCTATTGTTTTAGGATCGAAGCCGATCCCTGTATTCAGAGAAATGGTGCCACGGACGTTTGCATGAAAATGAATGTGTAACGAGATGGGAGTTTAGTTGGGGATAGTGAGGTGCCTACAAAAGGATTTTAGTAATTATTTTAGCTTTGCGATCAGCTATTTGTAAAATTGTATCTCTGTTTCAGTATTTGTCTATATATACCTGTTTATGTAAACGTTCGATTTCATTTTGCTTGTTTATTTTGCTGTGGCTTATTATTGTTTAAGTGTGTGTGTATGTCATTGTGTCATGCTTACGCATGACAGAGACAAAATACGAAGGAAAATAATCATTCTTCACCTAAATCACATAATTAACATTGATAATTATGTTAATTAATGGTGCAAGTGTTATGAACAAACTTTTAAACAAAAAAAAATCTGTAGTCACTTAAGCTTAAAATTTATTCAAAGTTCAAGAGAATTGGAACACAGGACGCAAACCTTTCTGCCAGGCATTATCACATTCCACTGAGTATTATTAATATAACGTGTGTAGATAGAAGGATTCACAAAACATATCCTGGTTACCGAACCTCAAACTTTCTCAAAACTTTCTCTCTTAGTTTAGCTATGGAAAGTAAAGCTAAAATGACCAGGAGCTGAAGTAGTAATGTTACGAACCTACTTAAAAATGCTGCTGACTTCACAATTATCTCGGCCATTACGTCCAGGTATGAAAATCTCACAAATAACTTTAGAATAAACTTAATGATTCTGTAAGATAATTGAAATTTATTTCATGACACAAAATATTATGCAAAACGATTTTGCTGTAAAGAACATGAACCTGACATAGCATTCAATATAAGATAATCAGCAACCCTAGCTTCAGCGTCAGTGGTTACCGTCTGTAACACAACTGAAAAAAAGGGTTATAATTGACCATAATT
The DNA here is from genome assembly GCA_009830355.1 of Cherax destructor. Classification (NCBI taxonomy): domain Eukaryota; kingdom Metazoa; phylum Arthropoda; class Malacostraca; order Decapoda; family Parastacidae; genus Cherax; species Cherax destructor. The sequence goes on along the minus strand of WNWK01003961.1, from coordinate 95,556 downwards.
TTTAAAGGGGTGGACCGGAAAGCCAGCGGAAGGCCTCGGTCAAATGACCAAAAGCTCCAACGGCGGGTCATCATCTGACTAAGACCCGCGTCAGGAAACACTTGTCCTGTGTCCTGACGAACCTTACCTAACCTGACCTTTCCCACGGCCCCAATAGCTTTTCCATCAAATCTATTCTCGCCTTCCTCAAAACCACAATCAATGAACTCAGTTCAAATCGTTATTAGTGACAGTGAATGAATAAACAGAAAGATGGACGAGGAGATCGTACCTTAGTCCAGAGATTAACAGTGCCATCACTTTGCCGCCCAGCTACGGGGTTTCTAATAGGAAAGTTCCACAAATGGCACCACTGTGTCCCGTCTGCGTCAAAGATAAGACACAGCAGAGCCTTATCTGAAACTTTCCAACGAGAAGCCCCGTAGCTCATCGGTAAAGATAAACGTACAGCCATGGTTCGAGCCCCCATCCACCTTTTGGTTTATTCATTATATATATATATATATATATATATATATATATATATATATATATATATATATATATATATATATATATATATATATATATGTGTGTACTCACCTAATTGTGGTTGCAGGGGTCGAGTCTCAGCTCCTGTGTGTGTGTGTGTGTGTGTGTGTGTGTGTGTATGTGGTGCCGAATAGGTAAAACTGGTCAATTAGCGAGAACTCATTTAAAATTAAGTCCCTTCTAAAAATTTATCTTATACGTTTATATATAAATTTTTTTTCATTTATGTTAATGTAAAAATTAATAATTTTGAACCAAAAGAAACTTAGAAAACTTACATAACCTTATTATAATAAGAGCAATTTAATTAAGCCTAATCCAACTAAATATATTTTAGATACGTTTACAATAATTTAATAATAAACAAACACAATTAAATATTTTTTGTTAGGTTCTGAAAGATTTTTGAGACATTATTGCATACACAAATTTTCGCTATCCTTATTCGGCAAGAAGAGCGTTGTTATTTAAGCCAAAATCGCGTTTTACCTATTCGGCACGACATGCATATATATGCAAAACAATCGCAGAGAGGCGATCTTAACAATGCAAGACAAGCTACGGGGGTGGAAATCTTAAGCTCAAGTGCGCATGTGCGAATATCTTAAGAAAGCCCCAAAAAAGAGGCAAACAGTGACCCATTGAGGTCCTAACCCTTCTAGGTACAGAGGTACAAGGTACACATAGTTGATTGCAATGTGGTGATTGCAACTAGTTTAGTGGTTTACTGAATTTGGCTGATAGTAATATAATGCTAATAATGATAACAGTGGCGTTAAAAAGAAAAGAGATCAGGAATATATATATATATATATGTATATATAAAATGGGGTCCACCTCTGGTGTCAATTGTGGGACCCATTGCCTCGGAGAAGTGGATAAAAAGACTTCAAGGAAGAATATTTAGATTTCTTTCTAAAGCCATTTGAATATTCCACTTCCCCTACCACCCCATCTTTTTTTTTTACAAACTTTATTTCAACACAAAATACAATGGGGAGTAAAACAACATAGATAAGTCAGAGCTACATGTCAAATACTTCGTCCAACTCCCCGGCAGTGGGCCGCGTGCCCAGAATACTGCAGGCATTTCCCCTCTGGATCGCAACACTGAGTCTCTGAAAGAGGAAGCTGGTCGCCCTGTGGTCCTTGGTTTCTATCATGAGTTTTCCACCCAGCTCCTTGAGAAACTTTAGAGCACACTTGCCCCATGATCCATGAGTCTCCGACCCTATTGGGATGAAGTTATAGCAAGAGGGAAGGTCTTCATATTTGCGGGTCTTCTGGGTCTCCCTGTGGCTTGCAGCTCCACCCCCTTCGGCTAAGGAGTGTTGCAGGTAGGTGTCTGCCAATGTGGCAGCACAGGTGTAGTCCCAAGCAATCTGCTTACCATCCTTCCAGGGTAGCATGGTGGCTCCATCAGGACGCTTTTGACTTCCATCAGACCTCTGCACTTGGGGTTCCCGTTGAGCTGGGCAACGGGCTGTGGCGAGGCTTCTTTTTATGATGTCATTGACCTCCTCATGTCTAGCATACTTCCCTTCTGATGTGTGACACACTAGACCATGAAGTCCGAATTGGTCAGCCGTCGCCCTGCCGCAAATACACCTATGTTCGGTGAGTATGGGGGCGGCTAGGCGAAGAGCAACACCAATCCGAATGGCCTGTGGGTCGAGTCGAGTCCCCAGAGAGGAATTGGGAACAGCAAGAAGGAAATCTCCTGAGTCTGGTGCCTTCACTGCTAGGAGACGAGCTTTGTCCTTTCCTGAAGCGTTGGTGAGCATTGTGTTGGAATTTTTTTCCATGATCGGTTTGTCCCAGTGGGACTGTTTGTGCTCTTTGGGAGGAGCTGGTCTACTGGAGGAGTCTGCCAGGATGTCCCACTGCCCTGCTGCTTCAATGAACTTGGGGTCTTGAGCTCCCACCACACCTCTCAAACGTTCAGGGACAATCCTCTTGACTAATCCACTGGAAGCCAAACACGATGACAGAAATGCAGGTAACGCTACCTGCCTTGCTGCGCACCCTATACTTCCCAGTCGCACTGGGAGGTTGCCTTTCCATTGCTGATCCTCTAGTGACAGATTCATGCCTTCTTGAAGGTTAATCTATATATATATATATATATATATATATATATATATATATATATATATATATATATATATATATATATATATATATATATATATATATATATTTTTTCCACTTCCCTACCACCCCATATTTTCATTTTTTTTACCAATAGGTATATTTTATTAAATAATATGATACAAAAGATTTAAGAGATACAGTGTTGATATAAAGATGGCATATACAGTACACGAGGTGTGAGAGATACATGTCTAGTACATATTGTTACATGTTTGTCACTGATTATAATGTAAAAATCTCATCCTGCTCCTCAGAGCTGGGGCGCGTGCCCAGAATACAGCATGCATTACCCCTCTGAACAGCAGCGCTGAGTCGCTGGATCAGAAAACTAGCTGCCCTGGGATCCCTAGTTACCCTGTTGAGTCTTTTGCCTAGCTCCTTGAGGAACTTAGATGCACTCTTTCCCCATGAGCCAAGGGTCTCCGAGCCAATTAGGCTAATAAACCTAATTGGTTAATTATTCCAAACTATCTAAACAAATTATTCTTCCCAATTTTACTTTTATAGATTGAATGATACAATTTTCTCATTGTAAATGGAGATACCTTTAGAAAGCCACTTTAGATCGGCTTCAGAATTGCAACAGAAATATATCCTTCATAAAATAAGATTGATATTGTTAATGGACTGTACAGATAACATATTGTTACTTTTAATTTTAAAACAGAATAGTAAATGTTTTGCATTACAAATTAGATATTTGATTCCTGAATAGAATGATGGAGGGGGGAGGGGAGGGCTTTATGCTGGTGAGGGCTCTTGAGCCACAGAACTGGTCTTATTTTCCCATTGCTTGGATCAAATACGAGTGCCTCCCATTCCACTTACACTATGTCACCTGATTAAAATATAATTGTTAACTGCATCACTCTTCAATAACTCGCTTTTCTTCGTAAAGTGGTTGCAGGGGACCCTGTGTCAGTGCCATTGTAGACATCAGGGTCTCTCCATTCCTAAAGGTGAAATCCCATCATTTGCACATTTTATAAATGGTATGAGAAGGATTCGCTCCAGCTGCGGGTCATCATATGACTAACTCCCGCGTCAGGAAGCACTTGTCCTGTTTCCTGACAGACCTACCTAACCAAAGCTTCTCTGGGTCAGATGTGTGTGACACTAGGACACGTCGGGAGGCAGGGCTCCTCGACACCGACCACTAACCTACTGCATGGTTCTAAACTCCATTGATCTATGTGCATTCTTCTAAGAAGGATCTTCCCTCGCAGGGGTATCTTTGAACACCCCCGAGACATCCCTACGAGTCTGGGTTGGTTCCTGCCGTCACATTTCCCGGCATCTCCGATCACCCCTACACCCCAGCTCCTTACGTCAGTGCGCTGTTGTAGTCGTAATGATCGAAGAAGTTTCAATGGCTTCTTCTGGACAGTGCTTTAGTTTATGCAATACTGTGAGTGCTCTAGCAGTTTATTGATTTTGGGTCAAATTTCTTGACCTGACATAGTTTGCGCAGGTGTTCTGTCGTTGTACCCTGGTTATTTTTCTTTGTTCCCTCTCACTCCACTCTTTCTTGTACCATTAGGGGGTCTTCTGTGACTGGTGATTTGGGATTGTACTACTTTCTACTATTTCTACTTGTCCTGGTTGCATTTATCTGAGATTAGTAGTACGTCTCCAAGTGTGTGTTGTGTGGTTGTGCTCTGGATGGGTAGTAGTGGGATATGTTGGTTATGTGTGGATCCATGATATGTGTTATTGTTCCGCGGGTGAGCCTCATGTCTTGACAGGGTTAAATGGGTTGGGACTGGTTATTGATGTGGGGTTGTGGACAAGGTTGTGGTGGTGTCGGTGGAGGTGGTTGTGGTGGTGTCGGTGGAGGTGGTTGTGGTGGTGTCGGTGGAGGTGGTTGTGGTGGTGTCGGTGGAGGTGGTTGTGGTGGTGTCGGTGGAGGTGGTGGTGGTGGTCGTTGTGTTGGTGGTAATGGTGATGGATGAGACGACGTTGTTGACAGTATTGCGGGTGTTGAAGGTGTTAGTGGCAGTAGTGGCGGCTGGGGTGGTGGTGGTGAGTGAGTGATCCTGGTAGCGATGGTGGAGATATTGGGGGTGGTGATGGTACTGGTAGCGGAGGGGTGAGGTAATGGTGGTAGTGGTGCTCATGATAGTGGTGGATGTGGTGATGTCGGTGGTGATGGTGGTTGTATTGGTGTTGGTTGTATTGGTGGTGGTGTTGTTGGTGGTGGGGTAATAGTGGCAGTGATTGTGGTGGTGGAGGGGTAAGAGTGGTGGTGGTAGTAGTGGTAGTGGCGTTATTGTTGGTGTTGGTGGCGTTATTGCTGGTGTTGGTGGCGTTATTGCTGGTGTTGGTGGTGGTGATGATAGTGGTGATGAGGGTGTTGTTGGTGATAATAGGGGTGGTGGAGGTGTTGTTTGTGGTGTTGGGGGTGTTTGTAGTGCTGGTGATGGGGGTGTTTGTAGTGCTGGTGATGGGGGTGTTTGTAGTGCTGGTGATGGGGGTGTTTGTAGTGCTGGTGATGGGGTGTGTTTGTAGTGCAGGTGATGGGGGTGTTGATGATGGCGGTAGTGGGGGTGCTTGTGGTGGTGGTGGTGGTAGTGGTGGTGGTGGAGGTGGTGGTGGGGGTGTTGTTGTTATTGTTGGTGGTTGTAGTGGTGGTGGTAGTAGCACTGGTGGTAGTGATGCTGTTGTTGTTGGTGGTGGTGATAGTGTTGTTGTTGGTGTAGGTGGTGTAGGTAGGGGTGGTGGTGTAGTTATAGAATTGGTTGCAATGGTTGCCACTTGTCTCATGTTGAACAGACCGCCAAACCTCTATATGTTAGGATAACACAACACCGATATTCGATACGAACTGCCTAGGAATCAAATGCAATTATCAGCCACATTAGTTTCTGCAGTACCTCGAGGAACTGGTAGGCAGCCAGAGTCACTGTCCATTGTTCCACTTGGCTTGAACGAAATACAGTGGTACCTCTACTTACGAGCAGCTCCCAGCTCGAACAATTATGTAAGTGTATTTTTGTAGGTGCTTTTGTAAGTGTATTTTTGTAGGTGCTTTTGTAAGTGTATTTTTGGGGGTCTGAAATGGATTAATCTAATTTTCATTATTTCTTATGGGAAAAAATTCCATCGGTATCGGCACTTGAATAGCCGTCTGGAACGAATTAAGCTCGTAACTCGAGGTACCACTGTACACTGTACGTCTGTACTACTGTACCACTGTACCTCTGTACCACTGTACCATTGTACAGTGGTACCTCGAGTTACGAGCCTAATTCGTTCCAGACGGCTATTCAAGTGCCGATACCGATGGAATTTTTTCCCATAAGAAATAATGAAAATTAGATTAATCCATTTCAGACCCCCAAAAATACACTTACAAAAGCACTTACAAAAATACACTTACATAATTGTTGGAGCTGGGAACTGCTCGTACGTAGAGGTACCACTGTATTGTATACATTCATTATAAAAATAATGGCAGCTTATTCAGATTAGATTAATTTATAGATGAGGCAATCATGCATAGCCTAAAACTTGACTCTTATGCAAATGATTTAGATTGTCTTAAGTGTTGTAGTTCCACACTTGGAATTAGGGCCTGTTTTCCTGTTTGTTCATGATGATGAGTATATCTGCATATGCCTGAGAATTTTGTGGGATAAACTATGGTTGTCTTCCTTTGATTAAACTACAGATGTCTCCCTCTAAACGAGTCCATATAAATGAGTCGGCCATGGACCCGTTTTTTAGATGTACAGAAAATTCCTAAGACAATTGCCAGATATATCTATATTTGGGATGAAAATTCTTGTACATATATCCAATCGAGGAGTAACTGAATTGTTGATAATTCTCAAGTCGTATTGTGACACAAGTGTCACAATAAAATGTCACATTAGTTGCACTTGTGACCTTTTACCTAACAATTTTCATGTCACTAATATTATGTTCATTAGATTATTACTATGATATCAGTGTTTGTGGGCTGCCTGTCTTCTAATCCTTTAATATTCAATCTTTTTGGGAACGGGCACTGGGTGTTGGTATGCCTGGGTATTGGTATGCCTAGGGTATTTACCGCCTCCTGCCTCATTCGATCAAATACGCTTTCTCTGAATATATTTCCTTGGACCTCTTCCTCGTTTCTGCAACATTGCAAGCTCTTGATGACGTGTTGATTGCAACGCGAAAGGCCTAGAGCTATCATTCAACTCCTCCTTAGTTGTTTTGTATATATATATTTAAATTCCAGCTTCTCTTGGAGATGGAAATACAATCATTTACTCTGTCTGCTGCCTTTTTACTCGTTCCTAAGAGGTTATTGTGTTAGAGCAAGGTGTGCAGACCAGTAGTCTATACCTGTGTTCGTAATAGTCCTCAAATAGTTTCCCAGTGGATCAGGGTCTGACCAACGAGGTCGTTACTGCTGGCCACAAGTAGTCCAGTGTACGAACCACAGGCCTGCTGATCAGACACTAACTTTCGGTATCCTTCTAGTTCCTTCTTGAAGACTGCCAGGAGTCTATTGGTAATTCCCTGATATATGATTCTAGGCTGTTGAACAGTCTTGGGCCCTGTACTCATGGCGCCCCTGGTTTTCATTGAGGGTATGTTGCACCGTCTGCCTAGTCTTTTCCTTTCATAGGAAGTATTTTGTGTGTGTAAATTTGGGACCTGGCCCTCTAGGATTTCCCAGGTGTAGATTATGACGTATCTTTCTCGCCTGCGTTCCATGGAGTACAGGTCAAAAGATTTCAAACAGTCCCAGGATTAAGGTGCTTGACTAGACTAATACATGCAATGAAGTTTTTTTTGTACATTCTCTAGATCGGCAGTTTCACTTGCCTTGAATTGGGCTGTTAGCGAACAACAGTATTCCAGCCTAAAGGAAACAAGTGACTTAGAGATCATCATTGACATGGCATCCCTTGTTTTGAGAGTTCTCATTATCCATCCTATAATTTTTTTGGCATATGTGATAGAGACATTGTTGTAATCCTTGAAGTTGAGAGTCTCTGACATTAACACTCCCTTGTGTGGGTAGAATTTGTAGTAAACTCCGCTGTAGCGATTATTTCCCGCCGCCGTCCATAATATTATTTCCCGTGGCCATTTGGAAAACTTCGTTTATGTGCGATTGGAGATTTACCGTGTCCTCAGTGGATGACTCTCTTGCAGACTCTACTATCATCTGCGAAAGACACAGTGCTAAGGTTTACATCTCTCTGTGTCTGATATGAGGATGAAGAACAGTTATGGGCGAGAACCCCACCATATGGAACAGAACTTTTCACTGTGGTAACTTCAGACATAACTCTGTTTACCATTAATCTTTGTATTCTTTTACTTAGAAAGTCGAATATCTATTTCCACTGTTCCGGTTATTTCTTTACCACGCATTTAGTGCACTGTTACATTATGATCGCACTTAGCGAAGACTTTTGCAAAGTCTGTGTATAATACTTCTGCATTGTCTGTCCTCCAGGGCATCCAAGACCATGTCATAGTGATCCAGTAATTGTTAGATTTAGGAGCGACCTGCTCAGAACCCATGCTGCCTTAGGTTCTACAAATGTTAGAAACCCAAGTGGTTTGAGATCATGTTGCTTAGAACTCTTTCAAAGATTTTTATAATGTGGACGTTAGAGCTATTGCTGTTTCTTTGCTACCACGTATATAGAGTTGGGCTATATCCATGGGTTGACACTCATGTCTAGTCTTACTCTCTATGTCATACTTAAGGCAAGTAAAGGAGGTTTCTTTGCAGTTCTTGATGAACACGAAATTCCTCGAATCTGGTCGTGGGCCAGAGTGCATAGGCATCACTCACGAAATCGTAATGACACGATTGCAAACAAACCACATACCACGGGTGGTGTTCGAACCCGCGGTCAGAGAGTCTCAGAACTCCAGACCGTCGCGTAAGCCACTGGGCCAGCTAGTTTCAATAAGATTCATCCAACTAGGTATATTTCTACACCATAGGAAGGTTAGCATAGGCACCACTGTGTCCACAAATGCAAGTTTTTACAGACGAATCTCCAGCTAGCATGGCCGTGACGAACTCTAGCTCAAGTCCCCTTCAAAGCCGTCAACATGACTCACGAAATCGTAATGACACGATTGCAAACAAACCACATACCAAGTTTTTTGTGGACACAGTGGGGCCTATGCTAACCTTCCTATGGTGTAGAAATATACCTAGTTGGATGAATCTTATTGAAGCTAGCTGGCCCAGTGGCTTACGCGACGGTCTGGAGTTCTGAGACTCTCTGACCGCGGGTTCGAACCCCACCCGTGGTATGTGGTTTGCATAGGCATGTTGTCAATGGCTTACTCAAAGTCCAGTGTACTTGGATTTAAGTGAGAAATTTTGCATACATTGACAAAGTTTTAGGCTCGTTACCCCTTAGTGATTCACTGAACACAGGTATACTGAGACTTTTGTTTCTCATTTATTTCTTTGCTGTCGTCTATGTAAGTCCCATCTTGCTTGAGCAAGGGCCCGATACTGGATGTAGTTTTTGTCTTGTGCATTTCTACTGTATTCACCCAAATGTCGATTAGGGTTTGGCTTTTACACAGCTATGTATCTTGTTCGCCTCCCTGTATCCTAGGTATGTAGCACTAAGTCAATGTTCCCACTTTACATTCCACTTGCTGTATACTTTGGCCCTTCCCTCTAGCCGTACACTTTAGCACTCTTAACCTTCTAAATACTTGGAAGAATGTACACAAATTTCTCTTCAATTCGGCATGCTGTCTCAGTGTCACTCAGTAAAGAACTGGGTCGGTCGGCTACGTGTGGTGGTCAGGTCGCGAGATGTGGGGTGACGGTACGGAGGTGGTGGATTAATAGGGAAAAAGAGGGGTTGCCGGGGCGGCTGGCAGCAAGTTAACGAGTAATTAGGTGACTAATATACTAAGTTAGCGCCTGAGTAAGAAGGTAAGGAACCTAGTGAATCAGTCAATACGTAGGACAGTGAGGAATTAGGTGAGAAAATAAGTTTTTTTTTTTATATTTTATTGAAACAGGGTACAATGCACATTGCAAAATAATACATATCAAAGAACATCAAATTATCCAATAGGACACACACGTACTACAATCTCCCACACTATTTGACCATAAATATCAGAACATAAGAAGCACACACATTAGATAATATTAAACACCAAATATATATAAACATTTCCTACCGCGATAAGACTATCGCACGTTCACACGTTCTCAAACAACACAATGACAAACATTGACAAAACGCCACAAATCACCGGCGTTCATGTATAAAGAATTCAATGTTCAACATACACAACCTATCAATACATATCCAAGAACCTCTCAATACACACCCAAGAACATTAACCACTAAAACATATATAAACAATCGTTTTCCACATCATGTGGATTGCAATGTAACATTAGACACACCTTTATTCAAATGCCGTAAAACATATCTAACGATTAACACGTCCCATAACACACACCTGATCCCCCCCCCCCGGAGCATGCCGCACTATAAGAACCCCCCCATGACCCTTCTCCAGATCTTTCAGATGGTAACCCCATCATGTAACTGAACAGAGCCCTCACACACTGTAAATACACACCCACACACGACAGTTGACACCCCTATTACACACATTATCCTTGAATTGTACCACCTCTGTTCTCACCTCTATCCGCCTGACACTCACCCCCTTGTAAACGGAAACCAGCCCGTCTCTACCCCTTACCTTTTCGCTCCCTTTAACCCCCACACTGTGAGGTTCCGATAACCCTCCGGGAGATCCACCTCCCATTTCCCCCCCATAATCTCTTTAGTTCGGCATTTAGTCCTATAAAACCCCGCTATCATCATCTTAATGCGCTCAGCAGCCCCCACCTGACGCATCGCCCATGAATAATAAATGAAATCAGTGACCAAATACACTACCGCCCTTTGGATCCGCTTATCCATACCACTCACATCCAAACTCAAAGCCCTCAGCACCGAAATGACCCCCCAGCAATCCCAACACATGACTAAACCACTCCCGCACCACCCCTAACCTATCGCAAAAATACACTACATGATAAGCAGTCGCTTCCTCCCCACACAACGCACAACCACTCCCTTCCACTAATCCCCTAGTATGCAACAACGCCCCAGATGGAAGTATGCCATGCAGAAACTTATAAACTACCTCCCGCACCCTCGGATCAATCCTAGCTTCCCTCAACAATCCCCACACTACACCCGAAGCATACATAGGGTATACACTCTCTACTACCGCCACCACCCTTCCCATTCCCACCCCATCCAACACCCCAAGCCTCACCTTCCCCGGGTCCTGAACCACTAACATAAATCGAATCATCCCCTCACAGTCCTTTAACTCCTTACCCTTCCACCATCGACCTATATCCTCATGAATCCTCCGCAGCCAGCCCTCTCCCCTCTCTCTTTCCCTCATATAACACCTCTTCACATACACACTTTTTAACCGTCGATGCAACGCAATAAGCCCCAGCCCCCCCCTGGCGATGGGGAGCGAGACCACCCCTCTACTTAACCACTCACAACCTGAACCCCATATAAATCTCATTATTCTTCCCAGGAACCTACGCACATCACAACCCACCAGTGGATATACTGACCCCACATGCCACAATTTACTATAGATCAATACATTTACCACTATCGCCCACTGATGTAAAGTTAAATTCGCCGCTCTCATACTCGACAATCGACTTAACACCCCATCCATCACCCTCTGCGAATTCACCACCCTCGCCTCCTCACACACCCGCATGTATACTACACCACAAATTTCCAACCTATCCACAAGTTTCCCCACTGCCACAACTCCCATCCCCACCCTCCTCCCCACCTCCATGTACAACGATTTCTCTTCATTTATTTTCATACCTGTTGCTTCTCCAAAAACCCCCACCACCCTCCCCACTGCCCCTAAATCCCGCCTATCCCTAACTAAAACCGTGGTATCATCCACATATCCCACAATACCCACTCCCCTTACCCTATTGACCGTCACATTTCCCTCAAGACATCTCCTTATCTCCCTATAGAGGGGATCCTGAACACAGGCAAACAACAACTGCGATATAGGACACCCCTGCCTCAATCCCCTTGCCATTTCAATATGCCTCCCTAAAAAATCATTCACCTGCACACGCACACGCGCTCCCTCATATAACGACTGTGCCCATCCCACCACTTCAGCCCCGAACCCCTGCCATCTCATGAATCTCCACAATGCCTCACGGTGAACACTATCATATGCGGCCCTCCAATCTAATGCTAAAACCCCAGCCTCCTCTTCCATCCGATTCCAGTCAATGAAATCCCTGATACGCCCATGTCCCTCATGCATTGATCTGCCCGGAATCCCATACTGTCCCCCATCTATCACCCTGCGAACCACACTCTTCAGACGATTCCCCAATATTTTTGCGTAGATCTTATAATCACAGCACATTAGGGTAAGCACTCTATAATCGGTAATGTACACACACGGTGTTCGCTTCGTCACCAGCACCGCTACACCTGTCCGCTGTATGTCCCCTAACTACCAAAAACCCCTTCAACACTCCCCAATTTTCCACATAAAACTCACAAGGTAAACCATCTAAACCTGGGGACTTGCCTATGCACATGCCCATTACAGCCCTCCATACTTCCTCCTCTGTTATCAACCCTCCCAACTCTCCCCTATCATCATCGTCCAACTCACACCGCACCCCCTCCCATCACATGTAACGCCTCCGTCAATATCCTCCCATCGACTCGCCAGAAAACGCATCTATATATCCACTCATTCCCTCTGTCGTCCGCAACATCTGACCCTCCCTATAACCGCCCAGGTCCTTCCCCACCACAACATTCATTGTGCTCATAGCTTCTCTCTTACGTCGCTGCTCACGCAAAACACAGGCAGATGGCCTATCTCCCCACATCACCCTCTCCAATCCCCCAGCCACCCTCGCTCCATCAAAATGCATATTTTGGATGTCCCTGATCTGCTCCTTCAAACCCTCAATTATTTGTACTGGATAGGTCTCCCTAACCCCTACATGACAATCCCTTAATTGCCCTTCCAAATACCTCTGCAACCCATACAATAACCTGCCTTTCTCCCTCCCACATCCAACATAAAACTCCTTAATGCGTACCTTAGCCACTGTATCCCACCAAGAAATCACATCTCACCCGCTTCCCCCATCCCCCCACAAATTTTCCCACAACTCTGCAAAAACCCCCCTTTCCCCCCATTTAAGCAAACCCACATTCAACTTCCAATACCCCCATATCTCCTAGGCAATCCATCCCACGCCAAATTCACTAATACCCCACGATGATCCGAGAATGCCATGTCCACAGTTTCAAATCTCTGCACCTCAACCACTCGATTCGCATATATTCTATCCAATCTTGCAGCATATCCTTTCCTCACAAAAGTATATTCACCTCCACCCCCCTTTTTTTACATCTCGCAACCCCACTCCATAGAGCAGGTCCCCCAATGATCCTACCACATGCCCTGCTCCCCGTGGCTCCACATCCCTCTGACTAGTCACACAATTCCAGTCCCCACCTACAATCGACACTACCGGCATCGACCGCAGGTGATACACTAGCTCATCCCTCACAAACCTACTTTTAACTCCCCCATCACCCTCTGCTGGCCCATATACACTCATAAAACCTACACGTTCCCTACCTCATAAGCCCTCAACTCGAACAATCCTACCATCCCCACTCACTTCCCAATGGCTCACAACAAACGGGCTGGTTTCCCGAATCAAAACAGCTGCTTCTCCTTTCAACCTACATGTATACCCAACACACACGACATACCCTGCTATGACCAACTCACCACCCATCTTATAATTGTGTTCCTGCACACAAGCCACATCCACCTGATAGCGTCCCAAAACCATCCCTAACCAATCTCTCTTCCGCACATTACACAAACCATTAACATTGACCGTTAGACACCGGAATAAGACAAAGGTGGCTTTCCCTTGGATACTCTGCCCCCTTTATGACTCATTTTTGAATCCTCACTTGGAATGCCCAAGGCATTCCTCGCAGGCCTTTGTCCTTTAGGCCCCACACCACCCTCATGTACCACAGCTGCCCACAGCTTTTTGCCAGGCCTTTGCGCTGGTGTTAGCACATCCTCTGGATCCGACATTACAGCTGCTCGTTTCCTCGACCCTAGGTCCACCTGCATGTCAGCCACATGCCCCTCCTCCACATGAACATCCACTTCCACAACTCCTGTCTGTATGAACTCTCCGCCCATTGCCCCACCACTCGCCTGAACGCACTCCACAGCTGCAGTCTCTTGACTCAGACCCAAGGCCCTGTCCACGCCCTCCTTTGTCATACTGATGATGTCCTCCACCAAGGATCGTGTGGATTCCCCGCCATCGCCTTCCACACCCTCAGCGACGTCGTCACCGCCAACAGCGGATCTCCCACTCATAGCCGAATTGTCAGGAAGGGTGGCACAGGCTGACACTTGCAAGTCGTCCTGCCCTCCCACCCCTCCCCGCTCGGTGCTCCTATTCGCCTCCTCAGGACTACAGTCATCCTGTTGTGTAGTCCACTGCTGCCTGCTATGCTGGTAAGGAGCACCTCTGGCCTCCTGCCTCCTGTCACACAGGGCCGCCATGTGTCCATATCCCCCACATAGGCGACACGTCCGTTGTTGGCCCGCATATGTCACAAAAACTTGCATGCAAAATTCCTCTAATATTACATAAGACGGGATGGGGTACTTAAGAGACATCTTCAAAACATAAGACCCATCCGGCAGCCCCTCATATGGGCCCCCGGCCCAACGTCCTTGCGTTGCCGCATGAATGGTCCCGTATTTATCAAACACTGATGTCATGTCCATTGAATCCGCCTCAAAAGGCACATTGCGAATCTTTATCCACGTGTACCTTCTGAAGACATCACGAAGTTGCACAGTAACACCTGGGTTTATGTACATGCTGCGTTCCTGGTACTTTTCCACGATTGTCTCGTAAACACTGGTAGCACCAAACTTCACAAAAATTCTCTTAATTCCATTCATGGCCACCCCAGACAACATGTCATTCTCTATACCATAAGTTCTCCTTAATATGTCAGGCAGAAGCACGGCCATATTCTCTGCAGTCACTGCCCCATGGATCAAGTCCACACAAACCGTGTTGACCCTCTTCCTACCACCCAGCACCATTTGCAAATCCAAGCTTTTGCCAAACGCCACCAGGGGAGACAGCACACGTCCGCTCACCAGCAAGGCTGAGCGACGAATGCTAGGTGAGTAAGAGGTCAGGGACAGAAGTAGGGGGTGAGGAAGCTAATGAGTGGGTGAATAAGAAGTGGGTAAGGGGGTAAGTAAAAAAGGGGGTAAGTATGTAGGGAAGCAATCAAATCAATGAATGAGTAGGCAAGAAAGTAAGTCACTAAGTTAGTTTGTAAGTATGTAAGTACTTAAGAAGGCAAGTGAGAAAGTAAGATGATAAGCAATGAAAGACGTACAAAGAAGGTGAGTCAGTAATGTGTGAATTTCCGAATAAATGAGTAGTAGGTAAGAAGGTGGGTAAAGAGGTAGGTAAAGTACATAGGAAAGGAATCGAGCCCCTTGAGTCTTCTTTCGTTCAGAGTGTCACCTCCCCTTCCACGTTGCTGGTAATCTCCTGGCGCTGCTGTGTTCTCCATGTGTTACTTTTGTTTATACACCGTAGTGCCTCACTTATTACTGATGACCTTTGACGAATGTGTACGTGTATCCTTCCCTTTGGTACTTCGAAAAGCACTGGCGCGGCTAATGGCAACACTGTGATGGCTGAACGTAGGGAAATAATGAAAGTAGATGAAAAACAGTTCTCTCCTGAAGATAAAATCTTAATTCTTTGAAAAAATAGCGAGGTCAGTGGTGGTTTATGATTATGCCTTAGAAGGTATTTGAGTAAGAAACGTGTATGCGACTGGTTAATTATTTGGTGGTGTACTTGTAAGCAATGTAACCTATTGGTATATGCATTTATGGATTGGTGGAAAAACAATAATTTAAGTTTATTACTTGGATGTATCTAAGTACATTTACTTATTTCCTTTCAGACAAAATGTTTGTTTTGTGTTCAAATAAAAGACAGAATTAAATACCATTCACTCTCAAGATTAATATGATCTCATTAAGTACAATTTGCATGGTTATTTGACAAGCATAGTGCAGCAGTTTGAGAAGCAGGATTTTGACGGAAGATTCAATATACTTATATGTCGATGATAACAGTTTGTATACTACAGATATGGCCCGTCCTCAGGGGATATCTCGTAAGTGAACACCTGAGGTAAAGGATACTGTTATTGATGCAAGAATAACATCTCATGTAGTATAGAGATCACTGTCTTCTTCATGTCCATTCAAATATTACAAAATAATACTTACGCCACACTGTTAATGTATATTGGAATGGGAAGAGCGAGAATTCCCCAAAGTGAAGACCAAATTAATAGCTGGTCATCTCCGACAGAAAAATTATTTAGTGAGTTTGGACAAGCTCCAGGTCTTAATGGATTAAGGAGTAAGATTGAAAAGGTTCTTGATCTTTTTTTTTACTCAAATGGATTTTTTAGGCGAGGAGCTGTGATGGTGACTCACCTCATTTCAAAGGCCACCCACACCAGTCAGCTAACACCCTGGTACCTACTTACAGCTAGGTGAACAGGGGGTATCAAGTGTTAAGAAAGATGCCCAACGTTTCCAACTGTACCGGGAATCGAACAACAGACACTCAGTGTGTGAGTAGAGTGCACTACCAACCGAGCCAAAAGAATATGCTTAATATACTTTTATACTTCATTTAGACTAATACTGAGGAAAGACCGAATGTCTAACAGGTGTGCAATCAAGTCTAAAGCGTTTAAATTAACTACTACTAATATTTACGGAAATATCTCTGCTGAATATCACCTGGTATGGTGAAACTGAGATATATGCAAATAATAAACATGAATTTCGAAAGGCTGCAGGAGATCCCTTCTAAAAATCTATAAAAAATTAGGTAAAGATAAAACTGTTTATTCATTCACGAACAAGATGCTGTTGTACACCAGCTGTTGTACACCAGCTGTTGTACCTTCGCTTCCAAAGTCTAGGCATTAAGAAAAATTAGCTATAATTTTAATCAAAAACTCTTGCAACTATATTATGGAGGTGACATGAAGTTGTTGTACACTGTTGCAGACTCTTCCACTGTATGGCAATACTAGAGTTAGCTAGGACTCTTGAATTGCATCAACATATTAGTAAGTTCGTCGACTGAAACTAAATTCTTCTGTAAAATGCAGCTGGGGAAAGTGACAACGCAGGTAGAGTCAAGGGGATCTTGTTGCATTTCATGTCATTGTTGAGTCATGAAAGATGCAAGATCGCATTTTCTAACACACACATGAAAAGCAAGTAACCTTAATAATTATCCCTTTATCGGGCAAGACAATATTAATGTTGTCCTGAACACGTGTTTTTTGCGCATCTAGGTTCCCGTTCTCTATTTCTGACCAATCACAAGCCTTCTGTGAGTCGCTCCAGCTAAGTGAGAACGGCGTCTGCTCGCTTCCCATTGGTTGAAAGACCAAAATGTAAACACTTGCAGCTTGGCGTCGCCCAGAGCCGGATTTTCCCTCTACAAACACTCATATACACTGTGATTATACTCTCTACAATGTCGGTATGTACTGATTGTTGTGTCTAATGTGTAAATAAATAGTTTAGGCATATTTGGAGATATATGTAAACTGTTTGTGAAGCATAATATGAGTGCACCATGCAACTGAAAAAAGTGCAACGAAAAAGGAACATAATAACATGTTCCTGCCGACAAGTCCCAATTTGAAATTTCAGTAAATAAATATTTATATAAAAAATTCTAATGCATATATGAATTTTATAGTGGTCTGGGTGTGTACAGAACATTTTTATTGTCCTTCCAGATCAATGAGAATTTGTTTTACGGTGCTTCATCCAAAGAGAAGTCCAAATATGTCTGCATTTGGGAGGAAAGTGACTCAGATCAAGAGCCAGAAGACCTGGAATTGCTTGACAGTGGTGATGAATACATGCCACCAGATGCACAGGTGTCAAGTGATGAGGAGGAGGAAGAGAGGCCATCCAAAAAGCCTAAATTAGACAAGAAAAAGAAAGGTATTACGGTCGAGGAGTACCCTGATGAAGAAGATCTTCATGATGAGCTTGCTGTTCAAGCTGAGACTGGCTGGAACAAGGTTGACATCAATAATGACCCTGCAGATACACTGGAACAGTACGTGAAAATAGATGTGGTAAGCCAGATCTGATGCCTGTCAAACAAATGGAAAAGAACATAGTGCCCAGGGGCACTTTTGACTTCAAAACAAATGATGGTATCCTTGTTGTAAGGTGGAAGGACAACAAAGCTGTGACTTTAGTGACAAATGATGTGGGAGTGGAACCTGTGACTCTTATTGAAAGATATAACAAGGAATCTAAGACTAAAGACAACTTCCAGTGCCCTGCAGTCATCAAGAACTATAATGCACACATGGGAGGTATTGACAAAAGTAACATGTTGGTACATATGTACAAAACGCCTATGAAATCTAAACGTTGGTACATGCGGCTGTTTGCCTATGTTCTTGATCTTGCTGTTGTGAATGCATGGCTTTTTTACTGCCGTGATTGTCGGTCACTAAACACCAAATGCATACCACTGAAGCAATTCAGGCTTGAAATCTCTGTCAGTGCAAGATCCAAAGGACAAAAGTTTAGACGCAGCAACATGAGAACAAGTTCATCAAGTAATTCCAACAGTAGCACTGATGATAATGGTTTGTCAACCTTGCAAGTGCCATCTCCAGTGCAGTACCAACGTGCAGAAAGGCCTGATGACAGTGTGAGGTTTGATAAAACGCTAGCTCACTGGCCAGCACTAGGCAAGACACTTTCATGCAAGTATTGCAGCACAAAACAAAATCATGTCAATTCTGCATTTTTCTGTACCATATGCAAAGTAAATCTATGCATCAAGAACGACAAAAATTGCTTCACAGCCTTTTATTATAGGAATTAGTGATCTAGAAAGATTGTTCTTTCTCAGGAAATTCAGGAATATGGGATTTGAATGTTTTTTCTCTTTGCAATGTGCCCATGTTGCTCTTTGGTTCATTTATATATTTTTTTTATACTTACACAATGTTTGGAAACAAGTTCCATTTATGTTTTTGATATTGTCTATTTGTATAATAAAATAGAAAAATACTTATTGGGTGTTTTATTAACAATTGCAAATTTGCAACATTCAGATTTTGACACCCTTTACCGTCCAGGACCATATATAAGGGGTCTTCGAATATTGGCAATTGCTCTTAAATTTTTTTTCAGAATTCCATTTATATGGCCTCATTTCCCTTACACTGAGATACTCTATCCACTCATAGGAAATATATTTTGAAATTCGTATTTTCCTAGGAGTGCCCGGTAAAGGGTTTTAAAGGAGAGATCAGGAGAGTTAATATTAGGAAGCAGACACTGTCCTCAAATGAGGAGTCGGTCAGTAACTAATAAATACCCTGATACAATCGAGAAACGAAAAAAAGACAGCAGAATTTAAAGTGGATCCCCATGCAGATATTGTAAATATTAAGTACAACTGAGTCAGTATAGTATTCAATAAAGCCAACAAATGCTTTTTATCAGGGTCGTAATTCATGATAACCCAAGAAAACCAAATTATGAAGTTCAATAAAATGTGTAATAAGTCGATGTATTACACATTTTTTTCACTATATGTATGAATAAAGAATGTAAGGACAACAATTCATAAGTTTTTCTTCATCAGTTACTTTTAACACTATGAAAAAAATAAGTGTGCCATAAACTTCAACACAAGTGTAGTTTTAAATAGTCTTAAAGGAAGACAAATAAGGAAATAAAGATAATAAAAGGCCCTCCACATAACATGCCACTTAAGTGATCTTGTATATTGCATCTTTAAACTTTAAAGGTTGCAAAATCAATAATTTTTAAAAATATAAAAAGATTATTCATTAATATAAATAAAGAGCAAGGTTGAGTGTATGTTTGAGTGGTATTCTGCGAACTCCGAGGTACTCATGACGCAGTAAGGTACCCCAGAATTTTGATCTATGTGAGGTGATCATACCTGTGGGAAAACCTGCCTTATTTTGAAAATTCCCCAAAGAGGTGATTACCTTGAGTGCGACCACTCTGTTTAATAAGCGCTACTAAAGAGGAGAATGATAAAACATGTATTTATGAGTCTATATGCTAGTTAGTAAAAATGTATGAGGGTATGAAGATGACATGAGCAACAATGCATAGGTCATGACAGATAAGAAGTCATAACTAAGAATGCAGAGTATAGAATATGTGCTGAATCATAAGATAAACATAAGCATAGATCAAAGAAAGTTCTAACTAGATTTTATACTTGCCTAGCCGAATTTCTCCCAACCCCCCCCCCAAAAAAAAGATAGACATCCTCCCTCTCTTATCCATTAAGCAAACTAGTTCATTTCAAGAACAAAAAGTCACAATACTGTGACTGGAACAATACACAAATAACCCGCACATAGAAGAGAGGAGCTTACCACGACGTTTCGGTAGTCGGACTGAAACATCGTCGTAACCTCCTCTCTTCTATGTTCGGGTTATTTGTGTGTAGCTCATTTTCCTCGACCTCATTTCCAAGAGATCAATAATGTCACAGACTAACACAACTGAGTTTGTGGACACTTCTCCATCCTTAAAAAAATATGTCAAGGAAACAATAAACACAAGACAATATTAAACATTCACCATGAACCAGCACAAAATAAATATACCAGGACACCAGAGCTTCAGCGGACCGGTGTTTTCTCTCCTGAAACTACAGACAACTGCAACTCTCGTTCCTTGTTATTTTTTTTAATATTCTATTACACAGTACCAGAAAGACAATTTTAGACAATTAAAAAAATGTCAAAAATAAATTATATGAATTTCTCAACATCAGTAATCAACAATTAACTAATGTTTTCTGTACATCAGTTCGTTCTAACAACCTTACGGAGGTCATTTAAATTAATAAAACACATATATACCAAAGACTATGCACGTAAATTCCCCTCTGTGAACATTTGTCTTAAAACAACTTTTATACTAACATCATAATCCACGTGAATTATATTCATCTCTCTTTAATTTATAATGTATTATTTTAATTGCGAAGAGAACATAAGGATTATTTACATGAAAGAGTGAAAACTGTGCAAAAAATCTTGCTTGATAATTTTCATACATGTATGATATTAACAAGAGCAAAAGTTGCTTTGTTGCAATTATAAGGGTGATGGTGGTGATTGTAGTATTATACAAGGGTGATGGTGGTGATTGTAGTATTATACAAGGGTGATGGTGGTAATATATGAAGGGTGATTGTAATATTATGTAAGGGTGATGGTGGTAATATATGAAGGGTGATTGTAATATTATGTAAGGGTGATGATGGTAATATATGAGGGGTGATTGTAATATTATATAAGGGTGATGGTGGTAATATATGAGGGGTGATTGTAATATAAGGGTGATGATGGCAATATATGAGGGGTGATTGTAGTATTATGTAAGGGTGATGGTGGTAATATATGAGGGATGATTGTAGTATTATGTGAGGGTGATGATGGTAATATATGATGGGTGATTGTAATATTATATAAGGGTGATGGTGGTAATATAAGAGGGGTGATTGTAATATTATATAAGAGTGATGGTGGTAATATATGAGGGGTGATTGTAGTATTATGTAAGGGTGTTGGTGGTAATATATGATGGGTGATTGTAGTATTATGTAAGGGTGATAGTGGTAATATATGAGGGGTGATTGTAATATTATATAAGGGTGATGGTGGTAATATATGAGGGGTGATTGTAATATTATATAAGGGTGATGGTGGTAATATATGAGGGGTGATTGTAATATTATATAAGGGTGATAGTGGTAGAACGTGAGGATGATTGTGGCAGCTTGTGAAGGTGGTAGTGGTTATAAGTGAGGATGAAGGGAATAGTGAGAATGATGGTGGTAGTATGTAAGTGTGATGCTGGTAGTAGGTGAGAATGATGGTTGAAATAAGTGAATGTGATATTAGTATGTGAAGGTGATGACGGAATTATGTGAGGATGATGGTGGTAGTATGTGAGGATAATAGTGGCTGAATGTGAGAGTGATAGTGGTAGTATGTGAGGTACGTAATGGTGGTAACTTGAGATGTTTCTGGTGATAGCATGTTGATGGTGGTAGCATGTTAATGGTGGTAGCATGCTAATGGTGGTAGCATGTTAATGGTGGTAGCATGTTAATGGTGAAAATGAATAAAGGTAATGGTTGTAGTACGTGAGCATGATGGAGATAATATGTGATTGTAATGGTGGTAACATGGATGGGTGATACTGTTAGTATGTGACTACGATACTGGTAGTAAATGAACGTGATGGAGAGAGTACGTTAACGTGATGGTAATAATATGTTAGCGAGATGTAGGTAGTATGTAAGACTCGCAGTGGTACTATGAAAGCGTTTTGGTATTAGTACTATGTCGGTGATGGTGATAGGGAGAGTGAAGATACCAGAATGTGAAGGTGACTGAAGTAGTGGGTGAAAAAGATGACGGAGTGATGATGACGGTAATACTTATTGCTCTCAATATTTAGCCATAATTAAACCTCTCTCTTCTTACTGTACTACGCTAAGCCAGAAATATGAGTGACACTTTGCAATAATCCCTAGCAATATATCCAGCTTAAGACTGAGTCTAGGAGGAGAATAATGGACACTTCTGAATTATATGGAAAACGGTGCAAGGAACATGGTGTATCTATGCTCCAGGTGGGGTTGACCCCAGAGCTAGAGCACAACTGAAATTGCTTTCAAGGATAACAAAGAGGTATATACGATACCCCCTTCCCCCACCTAGACAACTCGGGTTACATCAAGGAAAAAAATATGAAATTCTCTATATTATTATAATCAAAACTAAGGGCTAAACCGACCTGGGTCATACAGCATTGCAGGGTAGCATGTGTAATATGCTTGACCTGAAACTAGCAAGGGTGCAGAGTATAACGGAGGTAGAGTTAGTAAGGACGGTGAGAAGTGTTAAAGAAAGTATAATCAGAGGTTGAGTAATAAATCTGTTGCTGTCAAAAAGTCGAAGAGGGAGTCTGTGTCGAAGGTGGGGCCGTCAGCGAGGAGGGAAGATAAAGTAAGTGTTAGAGCGGTGATGAAGTCTGAGGTAAATTTTACGTGCTGGCTGATGGATAGGAAATTGGAACCTGACAATTCACACAGAGTGGAACTAGGCGCCTCTCTATGAGATACGCATGAGTGAGGCGTGTGTATCGATGCGAAGACTGCCACTTCTCACTTCGAAATTACTGCCCTTTTATAGGGCAGTCAGGTTAGGGTTACGGGAATGTTCATTAAGGGTTCGTGAGGGTGAACCGACAGGTATAGTCGGATATGTGGATGATACAACAATTCTGGGGGGGGGGGGGGTTGGAAGAGTTACGGAGTGTTAGTGAGTTGGTGGAGGTTTTTGGGACGGCGTTAGGTATGAGGGTCAACCGTCAGAAGCCCATGTTAATGTGGGTGGGGGACTGGGAGGGGATGGGTGGGGATGTAGAAGAGGGATGGAGGCTCGTACAACAGGTAAATATTTGTGGGAATATTCATGCGTGTAGCGTACGGGAGGCTCAGGTGGTGAATTCGGGAGAAGAGGTGGGCAAAGTTTTGGGGCGGTTAGTGGGATTACGTTCTGCACAATTAGCGGTGCATCAACGGGTGATTGTTACAAATGTGCTTTTATTTGGAAAGTTGTGGCAGGTGGCGGCCATATACCCTCTGTTAAGTGGTCACGTGCAACGTTTGCTGAAAAGGGTCTTCCGGTTTATATGGTGGCTTGGGTGTGACTGGTTAAGTAGAGGGGTCGTGTGTCTACCAGTGAGCCAAGGTGGCTTGGGGCTATTTGAATTGCACCAAAGGTTAAAGGGGGTGTATGTGAAATGTAGCTTTTTGCGGGAGGGGGGGGGGGGGTTAGGGGAATGGAAGCATTACATCGAGATTTATGTCGATGGTGGAGGGGTAGGGATGTAAAGGATTGTGAGGCCATGTTGAGGGCGTTAATGTTAGTAAGGGAGCCGGGTAAAGTGCGGGTTGGGGCCCTGGGAAGGGTGGGTCAAGGTAAGAGAGTGGCTGTGGTGCACGGTGTGTATCCATTGTATGCCTGGGACGATATATGGACAAGGTTACAGAGATTGAGGATTCGGGCCAATGTTAGGGAGATAATGTTCAAATTTTTGCATAACATTTTACCATCAGGGGAGGTTTTGGGCAATAGGAGGTTACAGGAAGGGGAGTAGTGCTGTGAGTGTGGGGGGTTGATACAGCCTTTCATGCAGTTTATTTTTGCGAAAGTTTGGGACCCGTGTGGGAGTGGTTTAGTAAGGTTTTGCGCATGGTGTCGGGGTGGTTTATCTGTTTTAAGGGCGTTAAGTCTGGACGTGGGGGGGGGGGGGTCCGGTCCAGCAGGCAGTGGGGTATCTCGTCATGCGGAAGTTGGGGGCGAGAGTAAGGATACGAGTGCTTACTGCGGTGTTTTATTGAATGAAGTGTCGAACTAGGGAGGTTATGGGGGCGCGTTGGGAGCAGACATTTTCGGATGGTTATAGGAATTTCACATTGAGGGACTTGTAGGATTTTTAGGGATCATGGGGATGTGAGCCGGCTGGTTTCCTGGAGCGGGGGTAAAAATGTCTTAATGCAGGAGTGATGTAATGTTCTTGAATGTTGTATAGCTGTGTGTGTGCTTGCGCATTGGGTTTTAGGCTGATGTGCCAATTGTGTTATGTTGCCTTACTTGGGGTAAGGTGAGTTTATAAGTTCTAATCAAATTATGGTATTTAAGAGTTTGTTATCTTGTGTTTTGTATACCTTTCTTGTGGACAGGTAAAGAATGTCCTACTCTGTGTTTCTATGAAATGTATATGTAATATCCTAGAATGTACGAATTAGCACCCATATGTATTTAACTTGGTTTTACTGTGTATAGGGAATGGACATTGGGTGTGGGTATGTCTGGGTTCTGGCTTGTAAGTGCTTGTGTGCATGAGAGTGGTTGGGGTACATGTGGGACGGGTGGATCTTATGGCCCTTTCTACACTAGGGGAAATAAAGGATCAATGCCACAATGTACTCAGGGGTTTAAAGCTCTTCATTGTATGGATGAATGACCGTGGTTTACATTGATTCCAGGTGTTTCGGGTATTGTAATGTGGTTGGCCACAACGGATGTGTGGTAAAGCTTATACTGTACATAGTTTTAAGCATGCTGTAGGAGGCTCATGGTATGGGTTCGTACTAGTTCACTGACGAATCTAAGTCTGTGGTAATAGGAAGGAACGAGGGGTGTAATACAACTTTAGGGATGTTCAAAGCTCCCAAGGATTGGGGGAGTGGCCATGCCCTGCATTTTATGTTTTATTGTGTGTCAAATTTATGTAATTTGTTAATGGGAGTTCTCTATAAATTTATAATATGTTCTGTATAATGTTTGGGTGTGCTTGGAGTGCACATGGGGTGGGGATGTACTCAGTGTTACTTATTGTTATTTGCATCTGTAAGGGTGCTGTGATGATTTAGTACTTGTTGTCCATATTTTCTTGTCTTGTATTATACATATGTATTATATGTATGTGACTGTATTTAAGTACCTAATAAAATATTAAAAAAACAAATCATTAAATTCAGTATACTAAGTTAAACACTGAGCCTACGTATGTACATATATCTCAGCTAATGTTTAATAATTCATTTTTATATTATCAACAGCAGTGGTGTTGTATGTGCTGACGAGTTATTGGAGTTATTGATGGAGACAGTTGAATGTTGAGCTGAGGTGTCTGCTGGCCAGACTCCCCCGCACACTATACACCTTCCAGACCACTCCAAAACTTCATTCCACTACTGCTATATTAGAGTGGAATGTCAGATGTCCATCAGTTTCCATAGATTGCTATTTTTGTGCAGTCTCCACTACTGTTTTCAGCCGTTTGGACTCATGCCTTCACGAAATACGCCCACAAGTGCCGTCTCCACTGCACTAGTATCTGTGGCACAACTCTACAGTGACAGAGGCACATAAGTAACAAACATTTAACACACCACGTAGTTCGACCGCTTATCATGTGGGTAGGTTTTTCCGTCCTCAGAAAGGATGCAATAAATATTATGTGTATGTCGTGCCGAATAGGTAAAAACTGATCAATTAGCAAGAACTCATTTAAAATTAAGTCCTTTCTAAAATTTTCTCTTATAAGCTTAAAGATATATATTTTTTTCATTTAGGTTAATGTAAAAATTAATAATTTTGTACGAAAAGAACCTTAGAAAACTTACCTAACCTTACAAATAGGAGGCTGAAGCTTCGCCTAGATGGGTGTGGGAGTGAGTGTGAGATGGTTGGAGCTGGTAAGGAGGACGTGGTTACCAACAGTGAAAGTGGCAGCCGCTTTAAGTGGCAAGTGGTTCACAATTCAGGAAGAAGGAAGATAAAGAAGGTTAACAGAGAAGATGTGAAGGTAGGAAATCGATTCTCTGTTCTCCAGGACGAGTGTACTTCAGTGGTCAGTGAGGTTAAAGGTACCACTGACTCCCATGCTAATCAATGGGAAGGGTAGCCTACTACCTCTCTTGTCCCGTATTGTTCCAGTCACGGTATTGTGCCTTTTGGTTATTCATTTGTATATATCAGTTCTAATTAAGCCAACATATATGAAACTACACCTGTAAAGAATTTGCAGTCAGTTAATTAGAACAATAGTGGCCCGCGTACTGAAGGGCAAGAAAGGCTTCTTTTCCAAAGCCATCAAGTTTTCTAAAGCAAAACTTATTAAAGTATTATGTCATACAGATGTAATCCATAATAACAAGTGTCATAACTTAAATGTTACGAAGGTTATTGCCTATTAGTGTTATTTTTAAATATGTCTTAGTATTAGTATAAAAGACGTTTTTGTAATATAAAATAATCTTGCTTTTTTGATGAGGAGAAAGGTGTGTAAAAGGTGTAAAATTGTATCGGCTGATTGTGGATGTTTACAGTGGTGGGACGTGACTGTGTCATAGCGGGTAAGATGGTGAGTGGTAGGCATCATAAAGTGTAGGTTCTGTGATATTTCTGAGGAATTAGTTTTCAATGCAGGTAGGATATGGTGCTTATTTTAGGGTAGAAAATGTTCTGAAGTGTACCTCGTCCTGTTATTTATGTCGGGTGAGTTTGTACAGTAGGAAAGTGCTGAGAATGGTGATTACCAGCAGGCGGGGTTTCAGCTAGCCAGGCCTAATCGCAAGACGAGATGGATTTTTTTTCTTACGTCCCGTAAGACAAATATTTAACCTATTTCAGATCACTATCTAACAAAATTTCACTTTTGTGGTGTTGCTGGGAAATAAACATCATTTCCCAATTCTTCATAACAAAACAAAATTTAAAAACACAATTTTGATCCCAGAACTTTCCTTTTGTGGCTAAAATAATGCAGGGATACATAAGACACAGTTTTGAGACAATACAAGCATCCTATACTTTGGCATCTGGGAAGAGTAAAGAGTTTTCTTTGAATCATTGTAAAGTTCCATTCATGGCATTACACCACAAGGCTTGGATGGTGGAGAACGGGAAGCCCTGCGTCGTCCTCCTGCCATGGTTTCTCTTCTGTCGATCTCGCACACAGTTCGAGCGAAACCTTTCGTCAATAAAAATACCTGGTGTTCTGGAAACGACATGTCCATTGGAACACTTTTAAAAAAGACTCATGTAAAACTACTATGTTCTATAGCTTTGCTTGGCAAATATAAAAACAGGGGCTCACAAACCAGCATTCATTTACCTGGAAGGTAAGGAAGTCATTAGTTATATGAAGGGTAAAATCTTGAATAGGAATATTTTTTAAATGAAATGTACGTAACAGAAACTAATTATTTTCTATAAATGGTATAGAATGGGAAAAAAAGAGTCATGATGTTTGCTGCTCCTAGAATATATCGTGAACCCACTGATCACTCAACCAACTGCTACTTCTGCCTGGTGGATCCTTCCAAACACCGAACTGGGAAAAATGCACCTGCTATTCCTTATCCAGACCTTCCCTCTTCTATAGCACCAGTACCACACAGTGCTGATCTTCGTGTACCTACACCTCCAGAAAGAAGTCAACCGTCAGAAGAAGAAAGCAGCAAATCAGAAAATGAAGAGCACAGTGAAAAAGACTGTGATCTCACAGATGCAGACCTCACTCAACAGACCTCACCAAACAGACCTCACTGACCTTATCAGAGATCTTGGTTTGACAAAGTCAAATGCTGAGCTTTTGATTTCAAGGCTCAAGGAGTGTGACTTGGTGGATGAAAGTGTGCAAGTGACAAGCCAAAGAAAACGTGACCAACATTTCTCAAGCTTCTTCACTAATGAAGACAGGTTGTGCTACTGTAATGATGTATCAGGTCTGTTTGATGCAATTGGAATTGCATGCAATCCAGATGAGTGGAGACTCGTCCTTGACGGCTCCTCCAGAAGCCTAAAAGCTGTACTTCTGCACAATGGGAACAAGTATTCATCTCTTTCCATGGCACATTCAGTGCATCTTAAGGAGGACTAAAACAGTGTCAAACTTCTACTGGAAGCTTTGAACTATGATAAGTATGGCTGGGAGGTTATTGGAGACTTCAAAATAGTGGCATTTTTTATGGGACTCCAAGGTAGTTTTACCAAGTTTCCCTGTTATCTCTGTTATTGGGATAGTAGAGACAGAGCAGCACATTACCAGAGGAAGCACTGGCCTCAAAGAACTGAGTTCTCAGTAGAGAGACATAATATCAAACATAAACCATTGGTGGATCCTCAAAAGATTCTGTTTCCTCCATTACACATCAAACTAGGGCTAATGAAACAGTTTGTTACAGCTCTTGAAAAAGAGTCTGCAACCTTCAAGTATCTTCAAGACTTCTTCCCCAAGCTATCAGAAGCGAAGGTGAAGACTGGCATCTTCACTGGACCACAAGTCAGGAATATCTTGGAGTGCTCAGAATTTCCAAAGAAGTTCACAGAGAAGGAAAAGGAAGCCTGAGAGAGTTTTGTTGCTGTAGCACAGGGCTTTCTGGGCAACAACAAGACAGACACTTATGGGGAACTTGTTGAGACCTAGGTAAAAAGTTATGGTCAGTTGGGCTGTAGAATGTCCCTTAAGGTCCATATCCTTGATGCTCATCTTGACAATTTCAAGAGAATATAGGAGCATACTCAGAGGAGCAAGGGCAGCGCTGCCACCAAGATATAATGGACCTTGAACATGATGGCAGACAACATTTGGAGGTTTAAACGGGAAAGTGATATGTTGCTGCTCACAAATCTAGAAAAAGTGCTCATTTTTAACTTTGCAAATATGTTTCAGAAAGTTTAAAATAAAATTTGTGTAAATTTTATTTTATTTATGTAAATTTTATTTATTTTATTATATGTTTTTGTTTTACATCCAAAACTAGAAAAAATATAGAAATTTAGCCATTTTTTGTCAAAAATTCAACCTGTAAGCCACAAAAGCAAAGTTTCAAAGGAATAATGGGCATTTTCTATTGTTTTGCAATAAAGGAGTTGGAAAATAATACTTTCGTGCCAGGAACAAAAATTGTGTTACTAAGTGTTATAGTTCATTAATAACTATTATTAATATTATTATTAACACATCGGCCGAATCCCACCAAGGCAGGGTGGCCCGAAAAAGAAAAACTTTCATCATCATTCACTCCATCACTGTCTTGCCAGAGGGGTGCTTTACACTACAGTTATAAAACTGCAACATTAACACCCCTCCTTCAGAGTGCAGACACTGTACTTCCCATCTCCAGGACTCAAGTCCGGCCTGCCGGTTTCCCTGAATCCCTTCATAAATGTTACTTTGCTCACACTCCAACAGCACGTCAAGTATTAAAAACCATTTGTCTCCATTCACTCCTATCAAATACGCTCACACATGCTTGCTGGAAGTCCAAGCCCCTCGCACACAAAACCTCCTTTACCCCCTCCCTCCAACCTTTCCTAGGCCAACCCCTACCCCACCTTCCCTCCACTACAGATTTATACACTCTCGAAGTCATTCTGTCTCGTTTCATTCTCTCTACATATCCGAACCACCCCCCACAACCCCTCCTCAGCTCTCTGGATAATAGTTTTGGTAATCCCGCACCTCCTCCTAATTTCCAAACTCCGAATTCTCTGCATTATATTCACACCACTCATTGACCTCAGACATGACATCTCCACTGCCTCCAGTCTTCTCCTCGTTGCAACATTCACCACCCATGCTTCACACCCATATAAGAGTGTTGGTATAACTATACTCTCATACATTCCCCTCTTTACTTCCATGGACAAAGTTCTTTGTCTCCACAGACTCCGATGTGCTCCACTCACCCTTCTCCTCTCATCAATTCTATGATTCACCTCATCCTTCATAGACACATCTGCTGACATGTCCACTCCCAAATATCTGAATACATTCACCTCCTCCATACTCTCTCCCTCCAATCTGATATCCAATCTTTCGTCACCTAATCTTTGTGTTATCCTCATCACCTTACTCTTTCCTATATTCACTTTCAATTTTCTTCTTTTACACACCCTACCAAATTAATCCACTAACCTCTGCAACTTCTCTTCAGAATCTCCCAAAAGCACAGTGTCATCAGCAAAAAGCAACTGTGACAACTCCCACTTTGTATATGATTCTTTATCTTTTAACCCCACACCTCTTGCCAAGACCCTCGCATTCACTTCTCTTACAACACCATCTATAAATATATTGAACAACCACAGTGACATCACACATCCTTGTCTAAGGCCCACTTTTACTGGGAAATAGTCCCCTTCCCTCCTACACACTCTAACCTGAGCCTCACTATCCTCATAAAAACTCTTCACTGCTTTCAGTAACCTACCTCCTATTCCATACACCTGCAACATCTGACACATTGCCCCCTATCCACCCTATCATACGCCTTTTCCAAATCCATAAATGCCACAAAAACCTCTTTACCCTTATCCAAATACTGTTCACCTATATGTTTCACTGTAAACACTTGGTCTACACACCCTCTACCTTTCCTAAAGCCCCCTTGTTCATCTGCTACCCTGCTTTCTGTCTTACTCTTAATTCTTTCAGTAATAACTCTACCATACACTTTACCAGGTACACTCAACAGACTTATTCCCCTATAATTGTTGCACTCTCTTTTGTCCCCCTTGCCTTTATACAAAGGAACAATACATGATCTCTGCCAATTCCTAGGTACCTTACCCTCTTCCATACATTTATTAAATAATAGCACCAACCACTCCAAAACTATATCCCCACCTGATTTTAAAATTTCTATCTTTATCCCATCAATCCCAGCTGCCTTACCCCCTTTCATTCTACCCACTGCCTCACGAACTTCCCCCACACTCACAACTGGCTCTTCCACACTCCTACAAGATGTTATTCCTCCTTGCCCTATACTCAAAATCACAGCTTCACCTGTCTTCATCAACATTTAACAACTCAAAATATTCCCTCCATCTTCCCGATACCTCTAACTCTCCATTTAATAACTCTCCTCTACTATTTTTAACTGTCAAATCCATTTGTTCCCTAGGCTTCCTCAACTTATTAATCTCACTCCAAAACTTTTTCTTATTTTCAACAAAATTTGTTGATAACATCTCACCCACTCTCTCATTTGCTCTCTTTTTACATTGCTTCACCACTCTCTTAACCTCTCTTTTTCTCTCCATATACTCTTCCCTCCTTGCATCACTTCTACTTTGTAAAAACCTCTCATATGCTAACTTTTTCTCCCTTACTACTCTCTTTACATCATCATTCCACCAATCGCTCTTCTTCCCTCCCACACCCACTCGCCTGTAACCACAAACTTCTGCTGAACACTCTAACATTACATTTTTAAATCTACCCCATACATCTTCGACCCCATTGCCTACACTCTCACTAGCCCATCTATCCTCCAATAGTTGTTTATATCTTACCCTAACTGCCTCCTCTTTTAGTTTATAAACCTTCACCTCTCTCTTACTTACTGCTTCTATTTTCCTTGTATCCCATCTACCTTTTACTCCCACTGTAGCTATAACTAAAACGTGATCTGATATATCTGTGGCCCATCTATAAACATGTACATCCTGAAGTCTACTCAACAGTCTTTTATCTACCAATACGTAGTCCAACAAAGTACTGTCATTTCGCCCTACATCATATCTTCTATACTTATTTATCCTGTTTTTCTTAAAATATGTATTACCTATAACTAAACCCCTTTCTATACAAAGTTCAATCAAAGGGCTCCCATTATCATTTACACCTGGGTCCCCAAACTTACCTACCACACCCTCTCTACATGTTTCTTCTACTTTAGCATTTAGGTCCCCTACCACAATTACTCTCTCACTTGGTTCAAAAGTTCCTATACATTCGCTTAACATCTCCCAAAATCTCTCTCTCTCTCCTCTACACTCCTCTCTTCTCCAGGTGCATACACGCTTATTATGACCCATTTTTCGCATCCGACCCTTATTTTAATCCACATAATCCTTGAATTTACACATTTATATTCCCTCTTCTCCTTCCATAACTGGTCCTTCAACATTATTGCTACCCCTTCCTTAGCTCTAACTCTCTCAGATACTCCTGACTTAATCCCATTTATTTCTCCCCACTGAAACTCGCCTACCCCCTTCAGCTTTGTTTCGCTTAGGGCCAGGACATCCAACTTCTTTTCATTCATAACATCAGCAATCATCTCTTTCTTATCATCCGCACTACATCCATTATTATTAATATGAGCTTAACTACAAAACATTTATTATTCCTTTAATTATATTGGATAACTGAACAATTTACTTTTATACATTGTAAGATCATATTTATGACATCGACTTATGAATTTCAGCATCGTGTACGAAACCCTTTATGTTTATAATACAGTGGTAGATGACGCTATTATTATCCTGACATGTTGATTAAACTATATTCTAATTTATTTACATTTATGCTCTCAGTTCTCCTGAATTAACAGTGGATATTTTGATTTTTATATTAGTTTCCTAAAATAAAACAGTCTCTTAATGAACTAGTGAGTATAAATATTATTTAAAGACAGTTGTTGTGAATTTGGGAGACGTGGCGTCATTTTTAAGGGACTCCACACCTATTGAGGTAACCCATTACTAATTCGTTAGTTAATTCTTACTCAGTTTAGGGATCTAAATTACCTGAATGTTTCCTCATTATTTTCTTATCAAAATCAGCATTTAAAACTACGACGAGAAGTGGAAAGCCTTTGTCAGAAAAATAACAAAGTGATTTTCATCAAATGCCATATTGAATTCAATGTCTTCGGCTTCGATTTAATGTACTTCCCAGGAAAGTATCCCTCTGTATTCCCAATGTATCTGAGGAATGAGGCCTTCCTAGGAAAAGGTATAATGGGGGGAACCTGAGAAATAATCTTCTAGGAAGAACATTGCCAAACAGAGGTGACGTTGGAGACACTATATCATTTTTTTTTGTAACTTTTTGTTGCAGTTATAGTAGGATTAGTGTATATTTGTTAATTTTGTAATAGGACATTAGTTGACCCAAGACCCAGTAAAGTATTTGCACCTTGCACATATTCCATGAAGGGGAGACACCAATAACTTTCCCATCAAAAGCGCTGATGAGTACGCTTTAATAATGAGATTTTTCTTCGAATGTAGAAAGTAAAAGGGAGATGATCCTGTATTTTTAACGTTTTTATCTGCACTACAGAAAGTGAGCCATGTATTCATTCACACTGTTCTTGAGATAGGGAATACTTAACGCTGGGAAAATGTTACCCATATGATTCTGATTGCTGGACTTTCCCGACTTGTCACCTGTGGAAGATTGAGTTTCGTATTCAAAACAATAACAAATAAGATGGTCGGCACCACATACACTGTGACGTATTTTCTCCCAGAGTACCTGCTTGTTCTTTACAGATGTGTCATGGTTCACCCATAGCTTTCGTCTTCATACCACTTGGTGAAATCTTCTCCCGAAGTCTTTTATCACAACCCTGCTGTTAGGAAGAGGTTTTGAAGGCCTGCCATCCAAGTATCCATTCGTCTGAGGTGCATGCCAATTTGTCTGTCTCCAGAACCGAAGTTTACGTGTGGTCTTCCATGGAAACCCTCATCTCTAGGAAGTTATTGACCAGAATTAATTGTACTGGGACATTAATATTTGAGACACCTGTCCCTCTGCACCACTTTGTTAAGGTCTTTGACTGTAGACTAGCAATGTCTGCACAATTACCCTGATTGACGCCTACTCAAACTCTGGTCTGTATTTAGCTGGGATGCATTGATATGCACTAAGCACAGTAGTCTTCGCAACGTTGTAATCAGAGAACTTTTCATCGTCCACGCTAAAGGGAAATTCCTGTGCTGTATCAAACAAAGCCGAGTGAATACGTGCTACCCAATACTCAACTAGCCACAGCAGAACTCAATCTTGATTTTCGAATAATTAAAAAAACGTTCTGACTCTGATTCAGATAAACGAGGCGCCAAAGACACTAATTTATGCACATGGAAATATTCATCACAGTAATGACGATATTGTCTCCTCTCCTTTCCCCAGTCATATTCATCTTGACAGAACAGCGCTGTTCTCCTGTTTTCTTAAGTGTGTTTCGCCAATTTGAGTGCCAGTGAAATAGAATGATCCTGAGATCAATATGGTCCACTGCCATACAGTGGCGGCTCCTAGCTAACTCAGAGGTGTTGCTTCAGAACATTTTTAGCCATTGTTTTAATATTGTGTAAAACAAAACAAGCAAATAAAAAGGAACATTTATACATAAGCTTGATAAAATCATAAACAAAAAAATGTGTTTTACTTACCTAAATTGTTACAGTTCAAACTTGATCCATTCATTTAAAAACGAAATTCATTCTTCTTGTTCTACTTTGCGCGAGAAGATTAATATTTTTCTCCTTGATCACTTGATGACTGTGGAGGAAATTTTTCTCCATTGAAGAACTGCAAGTGCATTTAGTCTTTCAGGATTCATAGTGATCCTCAGAAAAGTTTTTATTCTTTTAAGTGTTGAAAAGCAGCGTTCTGGCTCTGATGTTGTCATGACAGCGTTCTGGCTCTGATGTTGTCATAGTAGTGTTCTGGCTCTGATGTTTTCATGGCAGCGTTCTGGCTCTGATGTTGTCATGGCAGTGTTCTGGCTCTGATGTTGTCATGGCAGTGTTCTGGCTCTGATGTTGTCATGGCAGCGTTCTGGCTCTGATGTTGTCATGGCAGCGTTCTGGCTCTGATGTTGTTATGGCAGTGTTCTGGTTCTGATGTTGTCATGGCAGCGTTCTGGCTCTGATGTTGTCATGGCAGCGTTCTGGCTCTGATGTTGTCATAGCAGCGTTCTGGCTCTGATGTTTTCATGGCAGCGTTCTGGCTCTGATGTTGTCATGGCAGCGTTCTGGCTCTGATGTTGTCATAGCAGTGTTCTGGCTCTGATGTTGTCATGGCAGCGTTCTGGCTCTGATGTAGTCATGGCAGCGTTTTAGCTCTGATGTAGTCATGGCAGCGTTTTGGCTCTGATGTAGTCATGGCAGCGTTCTGGCTCTGATGTTGTCATGGCAGCGTTCTGGCTCTGATGTTGTCATGGCAGTGTTCTGGCTCTGATGTTGTCATGGCAGTGTTCTGGCTCTGATGTTTTCATGACAGCGTTCTGGCTCTGATGTTGTCATGGCAGCGTTCTGGCTCTGATGTTGTCATAGCAGCGTTCTGGCTCTGATGTTGTCATGGCAGCGTTCTGGCTCTGATGTTGTCATGGCACTGATGTTGTCATGGCAGCGTTCTGGCTCTGATGTTGTCATGGCAGCGTTCTGGCTCTGATGTTGTCATAGCAGTGTTCTGGCTCTGATGTTGTCATAGCAGTGTTCTGGCTCTGATGTTTTCATGGCAGCGTTCTGGCTCTGATGTTGTCATGGCAGCGTTCTGGCTCTGATGTTGTCATAGCAGTGTTCTGGCTCTGATGTTTTCATGGCAGCGTTCTGGCTCTGATGTTGTCATGGCAGCGTTCTGTCTCTGATGTTGTCATGGCAGCGTTCTGGCTCTGATGTTGTCATGGCAGTGTTCTGGCTCTGATGTTGTCATGGCAGCGTTCTGGCTCTGATGTTGTCATGGCAGTGTTCTGGCTCTGATGTTGTCATGGCAGTGTTCTGGCTCTGATGTTTTCATGGCAGCGTTCTGGCTCTGATGTTGTCATGGCAGCGTTCTGGCTCTGATGTTGTCATAGCAGCGTTCTGGCTCTGATGTTGTCATAGCAGCGTTCTGGCTCTGATGTTGTCATGGCAGCGTTCTGGCTCTGATGTTGTCATGGCACTGATGTTGTCATGGCAGCGTTCTGGCTCTGATGTTGTCATGGCAGCGTTCTGGCTCTGATGTTGACATATCAGTGTTCTGGCTCTGATGTTGTCATAGCAGTGTTCTGGCTCTGATGTTGTCATAGCAGTGTTCTGGCTTTGATGTTTTCATGGCAGCGTTCTGGCTCTGATGTTGTCATGGCAGCGTTCTGGCTCTGATGTTGTCATAGCAGTGTTCTGGCTCTGATGTTTTCATGGCAGCGTTCTGGCTCTGATGTTGGCATGGCAGCGTTCTGGCTCTGATGTTGTCATTGCAGTGTTCTGGCTCTGATGTTGTCATAGTAGTGTTCTGGCTCTGATGTTTTCATGGCAGCGTTCTGGCTCTGATGTTGTCATGGCAGCGTTCTGGCTCTGATGTTGTCATGGCAGTGTTCTAGCTCTGATATTGTCATGGCAGTGTTCTGGCTCTGATATTGTCATGGCAGCGGTCTGGCTCTGATGTTGTAATGACAGCGTTCTGGCTCTGATGTTGTCATGGCAGCGTTCTGGCTCTGATGTTGTCATGGCAGCGTTCTGGCTCTGATGTTGTCATGGCAGCGTTCTGGCTCTGATATTGTCATGGCAGTGTTCTG
Organism: Cherax destructor; assembly: GCA_009830355.1. Classification (NCBI taxonomy): domain Eukaryota; kingdom Metazoa; phylum Arthropoda; class Malacostraca; order Decapoda; family Parastacidae; genus Cherax; species Cherax destructor. The sequence goes on along the minus strand of WNWK01003961.1, from coordinate 58,709 downwards.
ACTCTGATGTTGTCATGGCAGCGTTCTGGCTCTGATGTTGTCATGGCAGCGTTCTGGCTCTGATGTTGTCATGGCAGTGTTCTGGCTCTGATATTGTCATGGCAGTGTTCTGGCTCTGATGTTGTCATGGCAGCGTTCTGGCTCTGATGTTGTCATGGCAGCGTTCTGGCTCTGATGTTGTCATGGCAGTGTTCTGGCTCTGATGTTGTCATGGCAGCGTTCTGTCTCTGATGTTGTCATGGCAGCGTTCTGGATCTGATGTTGTCATGGCAGCGTTCTGGCTCTGATGTTGTCATGGCAGCGTTCTGGATCTGATGTTGTCCTGGAAACGTTCTGGCTCTGATGTTGTCATGGGAATTGTCAAGAGGATTTTTATCGGTTTCGTAATTTCACTAAGAACATCTAGATTATTTTCCAAGATAAATTTCAGCAGCTCAATTAATTTGCAATATTCATGCATATCGGATCTACAATAGAATACTTTTACTTCAGTTTCAAGATTTTCTTTGTCAATGATGGGATATACTTCAGTGGTCACTACTATCTCTTCTGTAGGCAATTCATTCTTAAATCTAGTGAAGCTTTTCTTCTTGAATAATTTAGCAGCTACTAAGTGTTTAGTGGAAGAATATCTATCCATTATATCAACACATTTACAGTCACACACTTTCTTAGCTTCTGACATGAGTGTCTTTGAAGGATTCTCACAGTACTTCAAGTTTCATATTTCTAAAATAGCAGTTTTGAAATCTGTTACATATTCACTGACTTTAAACACTAATTTCTCGAGACTGCATTTGGTTGTAAATTACTTCAACATGAGGCATAATCTGATGAAAAAGCTCTTACCAAGACATGAAATTATCATCATTCAAGTATTTTAAAATTCCTTTTGCTTCTGCAATGGTTTGATTTGCATTTGATGTTTACTGAATTTCAGTAAAGCAGCTTTTGAAAGCTTGCAAATTTTCATGAACTATGTTTACGGTCCGTATGTTAAAGTTGCACCTTGTAGAGGATGGATGTGGAATGCTGACGTCCATATGCTTCTTGAGAATGCTGACGTCCATATGCTTCTTGAGAATGCTGACGTCCATATGCTTCTTGAGAATGCTGACGTCCATATGCTTCTTGAGAATGCTGACGTCCATATGCTTCTTGAGAATGCTGACGTCCATATGCTTCTTGAGAATGCTGACGTCCATATGCTTCTTGAGAATGCTGACGTCCATATGTTTCTTGAGAATGGATACACGTTGCGGTGATCTTGAGAAGAATGTTGTAATAGCCAAAATATTAGAGAAAATTATTCTTGCGTTCCGTGTAATACTTGCAACATTTATCATTAAGAAATTAAGTTGATGTGCATAACAGTGAATGCAATGTGCATTACTATAAACTTCTTTTATTTTTGCTTGAACTCCTGCTGCTTTTTTGCCTTTCATGACATTTGCACCATCAAATGTCTGAGTTATCATTTTTCTCCATTTCCTTGAAGGATTATGTCTAGTTGTTCTAGAATATGTTTTGATATGCTATCTGCAGTTTGATTTTTTGGAATAAAGTATCCCCAAAAACTCTCAAATATTTCTCCATTCAACACGTACCATAGAACAATGACCATTTGAGTGTATTTTGAAACATCTGTTGTGTCATCAGCCATGACAGGTACAAAGGAAGCTTCTCTAATTTCTGTTCTTATCTCCTCATGGTATATATGTAGCCGGCAGTTATACATCTCATTCTGAATGGTCTTAGAAACACCTTTGAAGACCGTACTGGTTCCTAAGTGATTCTTCAAATTTGGATCTAATTTAGATACAAAATTTATTAATCCTCTAAATACCCCTGGATTTACTGAATCATCTGTTTTTCATTATGTCCACGTAAGGGAGTTTCAAAGTTTCCACAAAAAAAAACACACTCTAGGATTTTGGATGAAGTTTCACGGTTCTTTTCAACTTTTATGTTATGTTCATTGATTGAAAGTCTGTTTGCCTCACTAAGTTTCTCCTTAATATTTACATTGCCTAAAAGTGACACTGAAACCACATTTTCAACGCTTCTTTGACTTCTCATGGTTTTCAGTTTCTTCTTTCATTTTGTTTATATTTCTAAAACCGTCTTGTGTGAACGTTACATCACCTCCAAACACCAAACACAGGAAGCAAAACAATGCATTGTTTACTTCACAGCCGCAAAGCCAACTTTACCGTTGGTACCATTCAGAGTTAAAGCTACGAATATACTTCTTGTTGTTGCTTATTTCTGGCTGAGATATTTGTATATCAGGTGTTGAACGACCTCTTTTCTTAACTGTAACTTTCTCATGGAGAGACAACTGTGAAAACTTAAGCTGTTGAAGTTGACTTACAGTCACACAACTTATTTCTTGGGGATGCAAGGAGGCCATGATTAAATTATTTAAATTCTCTGTAAAATAAAAGAACCGAAAAAAACTATGAATTAAATAAAATAGCTGGAAGCATGATAATCATCATCTAATTCCACGCTTTATCACATTCAAGAATATGGTACATGGCTTTTAAGCACAACACACGCCGCTGAGTCAAACAAAAACACAACCTCACACTTGCATAACAGGGTCGGCACTGCGTCAGCAACAGTGCTCTCTCTACCTAGCGTGTAGCGTCTTATATCGGACATGTGCACATGCGCACAACACCCAAACACTGAGTCGCTGGAACTGTGAAGCGTACAGTTCCATACAAGGATTTTTGTATTTTTTTCAGGTACTAGGGGATGGCTATTGACATTAAGCTTAAGCATTATATAATGTACAAGTATAAAGAAAGAATTAAAGAAAAAAAAGACTCATTATATTGAATGTTATCGATAATATCGAGTGAAAATAGAGGTGGGGAAGTTCTGCATTGCCTATACACGAGCCATCACCCTGAGCAGCAGACACACTAGAGTGGGCAGCGGACAATCACACGACCTCCCTGAGCAGCAGACACACCAGGTGGAGAAGTATGAGTTGGACGAATCAGATCTTAGCTTGTTGCGAATTAGCTGAAGAAACTGTGCTGCAATTAAAGTACGGTGACATTCAGTGGCAATACAATAGGCATTAAGCCAGTAGCGTTGTAGAGATAGTCTGGTCAAGAATTACAAAGTAAATGCACAGGAGGAGTTATCCATTCAGCACTAAACATGAGAAACGCCACCTGGTATTAATAAGCTCAATGCACGAGAAAAGCAATATAACAGCAATGAAAGCAAGAGAGCACAGTTCACCATTGCAAAAAATAACAAAATTTCCTCAGGAAAGACCTCTTGTACCTCATCATAAATCAAGGAGCAACAAATTACAGAAATGGCAAATACATACACACAAGTAGTTTTTCATTACTAATCTATTCTCCCTCTAATATTTAGAATACTTACTTCAATTGGCTTTTGCCTCAAACAAGATACACTAGTGTGTATGCTCTCAGAAGGTTAGTGAGAGACTGACGGTAAATATAATATTAATTCGGCTGGAGTCAAGCTCTCACTCAATTGGTTGATATGTAAACCTGACAGCGTATCAGAGTGGCAGTGGACACCAGACAACCACTCCGACTTAACAGCCAGTTTGGCTGGTGCACAGGGCTGTGTGATGAAGGCAGAATAAATTGTTATGTATTCAGGCCATAAGGCCTGGGCTCAATTTATTCTACTTAAATACACGGCGAGTAACGGGTAGAATGGACGAGGAAGTAATATAGGTGTTGATGTAGGTGAAAACTAGACTGAAGCACGTCATCCGTCTTCTCCATACAGGATGCTAAGCTTCCCCCTTCGCCTTTTTTCTCCTATGGGTTTTCCTTTCTTTCTTTTTTTTGCCTTGTATTTGTCCTTTATTTTATTCGCCTTTCCTCCCTCTGTGTTCTCGTCCCACCCTTGCGGGCCGCTAGTCTCATTGCAGTGCTCCTTTCCTAGAATATGACTGTCTCCACTATTACTATTACTACTACTACCACTCTCTTGTACCCTCCCCTGACTGCCTGCCTATAAATACCCCTTCCACCGTCTCTGTGTGTTAGTGTGACTTTGTAAATGGTCCAAGTCGGGCCGAAACGTCGTCGTAAGCTCCTCTCTTTTATATGTGCGGGTTGTGTGTGTACTACTCCTATAGCTTAATTTAGGCCAGTAATGTGCAATCACAACACACACTCAAGGTTTGCGACTAACTGGTAATTTATATGAAGTAGTTCAACCAAGAATTTATAATTTTCAAGAGGAATGATCATCCTAGATACGGAACATTTCTCAGCGTTTCCTTCCACACCCATCACCGGTTGCTGTCTCTGTCTCCCCTGCCACTCAAACTTCAGCCATCACCGGTTGCTGTCTCTGTCTCCGCTGCCACTCAAACTTCAGCCTTCACCGGTTGCGGTCTCTGTCTCCCCTGCCACTCAAACTTCAGCCATCACCGGTTGCTGTCTCTGTCTCCCCTGCCACTCAAACTTCACCCATCACCGGTTGCGGTCTCTGTCTCCCCTGCCACTCAAACTTCAGCCATCACCGGTTGCTGTCTCTGTCTACCCTGCCACTCAAACTTCAGCCATCACCGGTTACTGTCTCTGTCTGACCTGAGACTCAAACCTCAGCCATCACCGGTTGCGGTCTCTGTCTCCCCTGCCACTCAAACTTCAGCCATCACCGGTTGCTGTCTCTGTCTCCCCTGCCACTCAAACTTCAGCCATCACCGGTTGCGGTCTCTGTCTCCCCTGCCACTCAAACTTCAGCCATCACCGGTTGCTGTCTCTGTCTACCCTGCCACTCAAACTTCAGCCATCACCGGTTACTGTCTCTGTCTCCCCTGAGACTCAAACCTCAGCCATCACCGGTTGCTGTCTCTGTCTCCCCTGAGACTCAAACCTCAGCCATCACCGGTTGCTGTCTCTGTCTCCCCTGCCACTCAAACTTCAGCTATCACCGGTTGCTGTATCTGTCTCCCCTGCCACTCAAACTTCAGCCATCACCGGTTACTGTCTCTGTCTCCCCTGCCACTCAAACTTCAGCAATCACCGGTTGCTGTATCTGTCTCCCCTGCCACTCAAACTTCAGCCATCACCGGTTGCTGTATCTGTCTCCCCTGCCACTCAAACTTCAGCCATCACCGGTTGCGGGATTGCGCTTGTTATAAAAAGGTTATGTAAGTTTTCGTAGGTTCTTTTAGTACAAAACTATTGATTTTTACATTAACAAAAACGAAAACAATGTTTCTTTATACATATAAGAGAATTTTTTAGAAAGGATTTAATTTTAATGAGTTCTTGGTAATTGACCAAATTTGCCCATTGGGCACGACATATATATATATACGTATATATATATATATATATATATATATATATATATATATATATATATATATATATATATATATATATATATATAATATATATATAGCTAAAACATATATTTTTCTCCCTGTCTTAATGTAAAATTTTAAATGTGATGATTAATTTTATATATTTTTTTTTTGTTTATATTTCGGCACTGCGCAACATAATTAAAAAATATACAATAAAAATAAGTTATTTTTATACTCCACCACTTATCTTTAATTTTTGATTTATATATACATATTAAAGGCCAATCCTTGTTCGTCCAGTAAAATCTTAAAATATTGTACTCACCTAGTTGTGGTTGCAGGGGTCGAGTCACAGCTCCTGGCCCCGCCTCTTTACTGGCCTCTACTGGGTCACTCTTTCCGCTCCATGAGCTTGATCATACCTCTTCTTAAAGCTATGCATGGATCCTGCCTCCACTACATCGCTTTCCAAACTATTCCACTTCCTGACAACTCTGTGACTGAAGAAATACTTCCTAACATCCGTGTGATTCATCTGAGTCTTCAACTTCCAAATGTGACACCTTGTTGTTGTGTCCCATCTCTGGAACATTCTGTCTCTGTCCACCTTGTCGATTCCTCTAAGTATTTTATAAGTCGTTATCATGTCCCCCCTATCTCTCCTGTCTTCCAGTGTCGTCAAGTCGATTTAACTTAACCTCTCCTCGTAGGACATACCCCATAGCTCCGGGACTATTCTTGTTGCAAACCTTTGCACTTTCTCTAGTTTCCTTTCGTGCTTGGCTAGGTGTGGCTTCCAAACTGGTGTTGCTAACTCCAACATGGACCTAACGTACACAGTGTACAGGTTCCTGAACGATTCCTTATTAAGATGCCGGAATGCTGTTCTTAGGTTTCCTAGGCGCCCGTATGCTGCAGGAGTTATTTGGTTGATGTGCTCCTCAGGAGATGTGCCTGGTGTTATACTTACCCCAAGATATTTTTCCTTGAGCGAGGTTTTTAGTCTCTGGCCCCCTAGAATGTACTCCGTCTGCGGTCTTCTATGCCATTCCCCAATCTTCATGACTTTCCACTTGGTGGGGTTGAACTCCAGAAGCCAGTTGCTGGAAAATACCTGCAGCCTGTACAGATCTCTTTGTAGTTCTGCGTGGTCCTTGTCCAATTGGATTCTTCTCATCAACTTCAAATCATCTGCAAACAGGGACACTTCAGAAATACCTAAAATAGCACCGGTCATTGGACTGACCCCTGTGGAACCCCAATCTTCACAGGCGCCCACTCTGACACCTCACCACGTACCATGACTCGCTATTGTCTTCCTGACAGATATTTCCTGATCCATTGTAGTGCCTTCCCTGTTATCCCTGCCTGGTCCTCCAGCTTTTGCACTAATCTCTTGTGTGGAACTGTGCAAATGCCTTCTTACAGTCCAAGAAAATGCAATCTACCCACCCCTCTCTGTCTTGTCTTACTGCTGTCACCCTGTCAGAGAACTCCAGTAGGTTTGTGACACAGGATTTCCCGTCCCTGAGAATGTGCTGGCAGTCGTTGATATGCTCATTCCTTTCTAGGTGTTCCATCACTCTTCTCCTGATAATCTTCTCTATGACTTTGTTTACTATACATGTCAGTGACACTAGTCTGTAGTTTAATGCTTCATGTCTGTCTCCTTTTTTTAAAAATTGGGACTACATTTGCTGTCTTCCCTCTATCAGTACCCATGGAGAGATGTTATGCGACCCCATCGCCTTTGATGTATTTAGCTCACTTAACAGCCTCTTCACTTCTTCCTCAGTTGTATGTATTGTATCCAACACTTGATGGTGTACCCCACCTCTCCGTCTTTCTGGAGCCATTTCCGTCTCCTCTGTGATGCCTGTGATAGCTGAAGTTTGAGTGGCAGGGGAGACAGACACAGCAACCGGTGATTGCTGAAGTTTGAGTGGCAGGGGAGACAGAGACAGCAACCGGTGATAGCTGAAGTTTGAGTAGCAGGGGAGACAGAGACCGCAACCGGTGATGGCTGAAGTTTGAGTGGCAGGGGAGACAGAGACAGCATCCGGTGATGGCTGAAGTTTGAGTGGCATGGGAGACAGATACAGCAACCGGTGATAGCTGAAGTTTGAGTGGCAGGGGAGACAGAGACAGCAACCGGTGATGGCTGAAGTTTGAGTGGTAGGGAGACAGAGAACACGACAACCGGTGATGGCTGAGTTTGAGTGGCAGGGAGACAGAGACAGCAACCGTGATGGCTGAAGTTTGAGTGGTTGTGGAGAGCAGAGAACACGCATACCAACGACGTGATGGCTGTAAAGTTTGAGACAGAGCAGTGGGAGGACAGGTAGCAGCAACCGGTGATGACTGAAGTTTGAGTGGCAGGGGAGGGGGGGCAGAGAGACAGCAACCGGTGATGGCTGAAGTTTGAGTGGGGGAGACAGAGACAGCAACCGTGATGGCTGAAGTTTGAGTGGAGGGAGACAGATACAGCAACCGGTGATGCTGAGTTTGAGTGGCAGGGTAGACAGAGACAGCAACCGGTGATGGCTCAGTGAGTGGCTGGGAACGTTACGCAAGTGATGGTATTTGAGTGGGAGACAGAGACAGCAACCGGTGATGCTGAAGTTTGATGGCAGGGAGAGTCACACCGGTGTGACTGAGTTTGAGTGGCAGGGAGACAGATATAGCAACCGGTGATGGCTGAGTTTGAGTGGCAGGGAGACAGAACAGCAACCGGTGATGGCTGAAGTTTGAGTGGACGGGCAGAACAGCAACCGGTGATGCTGAAGTTTGAGTGGCAGGGAGACAGATACAGCAACCGGTGATGGCTGAAGTTTGAGTGCAGGGAGACCAGAGACAGCAACCGGTGATGGCTGAAGTTTGAGTGGCAGGAGACAGATACAGCACCGGTGATGGCTGAAGTTTGAGTGGCAGGGAGACAGAGACAGCAACTCGGTGATGGCTGAAGTTTGAGTGGCAGGGAAGACAGAACACCACCGGTGATGGCTGAGTTTGAGTGGCAGGGGAGACAGATACACAACCGGTGATTGTGAAGTTTGAGTGGCAGGGAGACAGATACAGCAATCGTGATGGCTGAAGTTTGAGTGGCAGGAGACAGAGACAGCAACCGGTGATGGCTGAAGTTTGAGTGGCAGGGAGACAAGACAGCAACCGGTGATGGCTGAAGTTTGAGTGGCAGGAGCAGACAGCACGGTGATGGCTGAAGTTTGAGTGCAGGGAGACAGAAAGCAACCGGTGATGGCTGAAGTTTGAGGGCAGGAGACAGATACAGCAACCGGTGATGGCTGAAGTTTGAGTGGCAGGGAGACAGAGACAGCAACCGGTGATGGCTGAAGTTTGAGTGGCAGGGAGACAGAGTACAGCAACCGGTGATTGCTGAAGTTTGAGTGGCAGGAGACAGATACAGCAACGGTGATGCTGAAGTTTGAGTGGCAGGGAGACAGAAAGCAACCGGTGATGCTGAAGTTTGAGTGGCAGGGAGACAATAAGCAACCGGTGATGGCTGAAGTTTGAGTGGCAGGGAGACAGAGACAGCAACCGGTGATGCTGAAGTTTGAGTGGCAGGGAGACAGAGACAGCAACCGGTGATGGCTGAAGTTTGAGTGGCAGGGAGACAGAGATCAGCAACCGGTGATGGCTGAAGTTTGAGTGGATGGGGAGACAGAGACAGCAACCGGTGATGGCTGACGTTTGAGTGGCAGGGGAGACAGAGACAGCAACCGGTGATGGCTGAAGTTTGAGTGGTAGTGGAGACAGAGACCGCAACCGGTGATGACTGAAGTTTGAGTGGCAGGGAGACAGAGTCCGCAACCGGTGATGACTGAAGTTTGAGTGGCAGGGGAGACAGAGACCGCAACCGGTGATGACTGAAGTTTGAGTGGCAGGGGAGACAGAGACAGCAACCGGTGATGGGTGAAGTTTGAGTGGCAGGGGAGACAGATATAGCAACCGGTGATGGCTGAAGTTTGAGTGGCAGGGGAGACAGAGACAGCAACCGGTGATGGCTGAAGTTTGAGTGGCAGGGGAGACAGAGACCGCAACCGGTGATGACTGAAGTTTGAGTGGCAGGGGAGACAGAGACAGCAACCGGTGGTGGCTGAAGTTTGAGTGGCAGGGGAGACAGAGTCCGCAACCGGTGATGACTGAAGTTTGAGTGGCAGGGGAGACAGAGACAGCAACCGGTGATGACTGAAGTTTGAGTGGCAGGGGAGACAGAGACAGCAACCGGTGATGGCTAGAAAGGACACACTGAGAAGTGTTCCCTATCTAGGATGATCATTCCTCTTGAAAATTATAAATACGTTTACAATAATTTAATAATAAACAAACACAATGAAATATATTTTTTTCGTTACGTTCAGAATGATTTTTTCGAAATTATTGCAAACACAAATCTTCGCTTGTCTTATTCGGCAAGAAAGCGTTGCTATTTAAGCCAAAATCGCAAGTTTTTACTTATTGTAATAATTTTGCAAAAATCGTTCTGAACCCAACGGGGTTGGGTTCGTCCTAGGAAAGGTTGGAGGGAGGAGGTTAAGGAGGTTTTGTGGACGATGAGCTTGGACTTCCAACAAGCGTTCGTGAGTTTGTTAGATAGGAGTGAATGGACACGAATAGTTTATGGGACCTGACGAGCTGTTGGAGTGTGATCAGGGCAAAATTTGTGAAGGGATTCTACGAAACCGGTTAGCTGGACTTGAGTTCTGGAAGTGGGAAGTACAATGCCTGTACTTTAAAGAAGGGGTTTGGGATATTGGCTGTTTGGAGTGACATCTAAACTATCGTATCTGAGCGCCTCTGCAAAGACAGTGATTATGTGCGATTTTGGCTTAAATAGCAACGCTCTTCTTGCCGTATAATGCAAGTGAAAATTTGTGTATGCAATAATTTCCTAAAAATAATTCTGAACCTAACGAAAAAATATATTTCATTGTGTTTGTTTTTTATTAAATTATTGTAAACTTATCTAAAATATATTTAGTTGGATTATGCTAAATTAAAAAAACACTTGTTATAATAAGGTTAGGTAAGTTTTCTAAGGATCTTTTGGTACAAAATTATAATTTTTACATTAACATAAATTAAAAAAAATTATATCTTAAAACGTATAAGAGAAAATTTTAGAAAGGACTTATTCGGCAAGAAGAGCGTTGTCTCTTGATGCGGGGCAATGTATCGTAGGGTCGAATCCTGGTCTGCCGCAGTTTGGTAAATGATTCAAAATCACTTGTTTCGTGATTTTATTGCTATATAGACTCTTTGTTGAGACGGGTATTCAAACAGGAAGAGGCTGAAATTAATCCTTGAGATACCACTGCCACGAGTGTCCTCAGATCACGAGAAAAACATCTAGCTCTGCTGGATGTGTGATCTTTGTAGGATCGCTGGCTCAGTGGTAAGGTGATATGGTACGTTCTGTTGTCTCTTGAGGAGGGGATAATGTGTCGTAGGGTTGAATCCTGGTCTGCCGCAGTTTGGTAAATGCTGTATATATATATATATATATATATATATATATATATATATGGGTGTGTGTGTGTGTGTGTGTGTTGCTTTAAAAGAATTTTTCATTTATTATTCGAGAACGTCTTATTCTACTGACTTCAATTTTTCAACACTTGTGTAATGTTGGGCAAGATTCATGGGCATATCTATAAACGTTGGACCCTCATGCACAATACTACATAGACAATTTAAAAAGTTTTGTTTGCCTGTGATAGGTGAAGACTGACTCCTCTAAACGACTTCAATATCTCAACAGTTGTGGAACCTTCGTACTAGAAGGAGGTGTATGTAATACATCATATACATGCTATTTTGCAATTATTTTAATCTGGAAATGGTTTAGTAATATTTAACCTTATTTCACTATTTTGGTTTGATGCTGAAGAGAGTTTTTGATCCAAGGAAAAGGACTTGTCGTCTCTTTTTCTCGATCGGATTTGATTGCCTCCCATTCCACAGGCGGTAAATGACCCCCTTCAGGTATCAAACTTTCTTTTGTTTAAAATATGGCGACTTTTGTTTACGTCATCAAACTTCAATGGCTAATGCATTCGTATGGAATTTTTTAGTGTTAATGAATTGTGCTCAAAGGAAAGTCTTTCGATGTTACCTTGTGTATGTTACCTTGTGTATGTTACCTTGTGTATGTTACCTTGTGTATGTTATGTTGTGCCAGTTTATATATGTTACCTTGTGTATGTTACCTTGTGTATGTTACCTTGTGTATGTTATGTTGTGCCAGTTTATATATGTTACCTTGTGTATGTTACCTTGTGTATGTTACCTTGTGTATGTTACCTTGTGTATGTTACCTTGTGTATGTTACCTTGTGTATGTTACCTTGTGTATGTTACCTTGTGTATGTTACCTTGTGTATGTTACCTTGTGTATGTTACCTTGTGTATGTTATGCTGTGCCAGTTTATATACGCTATCTTGTGTATGTTACCTTGTGTATGCTATCGTGTGTCAGTTTTATTAATCACTTAGTTTATGTAAAATAATTGATGAATGTTCCTTCTGGTCAGAAATAAGTTAGAGTATTTGACTTTGCTTGGTTATACTTGGTTAAACTAACTTAATGTTATTGTATGTGCTTGCAATATATGTTTTCCTTGTCAAACATTTGTATGTAGATCACACAAGGTTTACATCAAACTTACTTACTTATGATATTGGTCTATTTGGTCTCTTTGACAATTTTGAATTAGACTTGGGCTGAGTATTATCTTAATTTTATAATTTTTAATGAAGGCATTTGTATATTTGTATATGTTCTTCTGATGGCCTGTTAATCCCTATTCAGATTCAATTTATTTCTTTAAAGCCAATATATAACTGAATGACCAGCTTATGCCACACTCTGTACATTTCTAATGGTGACTTCTGATGCACTGGGGACTTGGGTTACGGATTTTGGAAATGCCTTTATCGGATCGTGCACAGAATTACATCTAGTTCTTTATAAATCATCTAATGCTTCATGTGGCTGAAGCTTAAAAATATGGCAAATTATCACTCTTTCTCCGTTTCCTTTTTGTACTTACATCTGGATGAAAAAAAAATTAGTTTATATACATTTTGTATATTTTTTTCCTCTGACGAAACAAAGTCCATTGGCTCAGAATTAATGATAAATTGGAATGGTAAATAGCAATCTGAACATTGTCCTAATTAATTTACAGTTTCACTCAATGTTTGAAGGCGATTTCAGGAAGCAATCTGATGCTTTAGCAATCTCATGTTGCTTGTTTTCTGGCTCAAAATTATCACCATTACAACGAAAATAATTTCGAGTTCTTCTCCACGTCATATACACAAGTATTAAATAATTTGAAGCCCACTATGATTTGTAAGTATTATATGATTTGTATGTATTACATGATTTGACTTTTATATGGTCTAAAAAATAATTCCAATGTGATTTATAAGTTAGCCCCACCTGATCAATATATTTTTCACATATTTTATATGTTTTAATGGGATACCAAATTTATCAAAAACTAGAGCCAATCAAGCGAAGCCGATCATATATTCTGAATCAGCACCACAAACGTACCCTAAAATCACTGTCATATCATTGGCCGGAAAAAACAGGACAAGGTTTTAGTCATATGATGACCCAGTGCAGGAGCTTTTGGTCATCTGACCGAGGCCTTACACTGGCTTACCCCTCCACCTTTTAAAATTTATGGTTAAGATTTTAACCATTCTTTGTATTTGCCGAGTTCACCTCATTAGTCAAGGGCGAGGAGTCCCTCATACCCCTTCCTCCCAAGCTACATTGGAGTCCCTCATACCCCTTCCTCCCAAGCTACATGCAACTATAAATCTGATACTGACAGTCTGTACTCATCCTTATGCTTCCTTCTCTGAAATGGAATGTGCACAAGCACGGTCAATGGCAGATGTGCTCGGATGCAATATTGATCAATATGTTCCGGTGCAATAACACTTGCGAATTTTCACAGGACGAAGTCTGGGAAATTGTTTTGGTGTGAGGGAGATGCAGCCACATCCGGGTTTGATTAAAATAAATCTATCCAATCCCAACTCACCGTCATATATTGGATGCTCAGTATCATCATCCAGTGACTGTGCAATATATTGGATGCTCAGTCTCATCATCCAGTGAATGTGCAATATATTGGATGCTCAGTATCATCATCCAGTGACTGTGCAATATATTGGATGCTCAGTCTCATCATCCAGTGACTGTGCAATATATTGGATGCTCAGTATCATCATCTAGTGACTGTGCAATATATTGGATGCTCAGTCTCATTATCCAGTGACTGTGCAATATATTGGATGCTCAGTATCATCATCCAGTGACTGTGCAATATATTGGAAGCTCAGTATCATTATCCAGTGACTGTGCAATATATTGGATGCTCAGTCTCATTATCCAGTGACTGTGCAATATATTGGATGCTCAGTCTCATCATCCAGTGACTGTGCAATATATTGGATGCTCAGTCTCATTATCCAGTGACTGTGCAAAGTGCTACATGTGCAATATATTGATGCTCAGTCTCATTATCCAGTGACTGTGCAATATATTGGATGCTCAGTCTCATTATCCAGTGACTGTGCAATATATTTTAACATCACTGTCGTCACTGCAAACAGTTCTGGCTCTAAGTTTTTAGATGCTCTATAATCTAATGTGTAGAAAATAAAGTTATGTTTAGGAAGATTACACAACGTTAATTCATCGCTGTCATCTGCAATTTTTAAGCCCTGATTCAATGAATAAAATTTCAAGAATCTTTTGATGAATCCTTCTGACATATTCCCAGGAAAGTAATTGACTATAATTACTCTAATTTAGACACAGCTCCCATCTAGTGCTTAAAGCCTGTAATCACGTTTATCAGAGGTAGGTAATAAACTGAACAAACTGAAAATGTTGGAGGATTTCAGATAAATTTGGTTTCAATACAAATTTAGTAAAATGGAAAATAAATGTACGACGAAAAGGATTTCCTCCAAATAATGATGCAATATAATTAATGACTTCATGAGCACTGCTTGCATATAAATGATTCAATTTATATAATGTAACATATTTTTTCCCCAATTTACTTTAAATAATGAGTGATTTTTGTCAGGTTTTATTATGGGAACAATTACACTGACACACTGATTCACTCCTACTCAAAATGCTCACTCACGGTAAAGTAATTACTTGAGTAATAACATTATTTGCTACAAAATGACAGTCGTAATACTCAGACCACTTGCCTACGGAAACCAAAAATTAAACAAATTGTTTATTCACATTAGCAAATTAGCTAATTTCAAGCTATAAATTCAATAGCAATAAGATTAATCTGAATAAGATTAATCTGTATTTAATGTATGAAATAATTCAGAACAAAATAAGAGTATCAAATTATTGACTAGAGAAAATATAATTCTATCATAAGATTAACACTGACACTTACCAATAAACATAAAAACATTCTTGGCACCAACATTTTTCCGCACTGAAAGCTTAAAGCTGATCGGAAAAGGCAATCTCACGTTATTGTCCCGAAACAATGGACGAGAAATAAAGAATAGAGAAAATTCTCACTACTACTGTTCTAGATATTCCTTTGCTGGGGATTAATAATAATAATAATAATAATAATAATAATAATAATTATAATATTATTATTAATAATAATAATAATAATAATAATAATAATAATAATAATAATAATAATAATAATAATAATAATAAAACATAATAATAATAATAATAATAAT
The DNA here is from genome assembly GCA_009830355.1 of Cherax destructor. Taxonomy (NCBI): domain Eukaryota; kingdom Metazoa; phylum Arthropoda; class Malacostraca; order Decapoda; family Parastacidae; genus Cherax; species Cherax destructor. The sequence continues at coordinate 43,601 of WNWK01003961.1, read as the reverse complement.
AATAATAATAATAATAATAATAATAATGATGATGATGATGATGATGATGATGATGATGATGATGATGATGATGATGATGATGATGATGATGATGATGATGATGATGATGATGATGATGATGATGATGATGATGATGATAATAATAATAATAATAATAATAATAATAATAATAATAATAATAATATATTATTATTATTATTATTATTATTAGTAGTAGTAGTAGTAGTAGTAGTAGTAGTATCATCATTATTTTTATTAACATATCAGCCGTTTCCCACCAAGGCATGGTGGCCCGAAAAAGAAAAACTTTCCCCGTCATTCACTCCATCACTGTCTTGCGAGAGGCGCACTTACACTACAGTTATAAAACTGCAATATTTACACCCCTCCTTCAGAGTGCCGGCACTGTCCTAAGCTGTCTGGGAATTACCGTGGGGTGTTACTGAGCACCATGGCCTGCTGTAGTGTTTTGTTATCTCAGGCTAAAGTGTTGAAGAAGGAGGTTCTACTTCTTCAGGAGAAAAATAGGAGGCTGAAGCTTCGCCTAGATGGGTTTGGGAGTGAGTGTGAGATGATTGGTGATGGTGAGGAAAAGGATACCAGCAGTGAGTTAAAGAGCTGAAGCCGCTTTAAGTGGCAAGTGGTTCACAATTCAGGAAGAAGGAAGATAAGGAAGGTTAATAGCGAAGATGTGAAGGTAGGAAATCGATTCTCTGTTCTCCAGGACGAGTGTACTTCAGTGGTCAGTGAGGTTTAAGGTACCACTGACTCCCGTGCTAATCAAGGTAAGAATATTCTAATTGTGGGAGACTCTCAGGTAAGGTATATGGACCGTGCTTTTTGTAACAGAGATGGGAAGGTCAGACAGAGCGTGTGCCTCCCAGGAGATGGTGTTGGTGACGTAGTCAGCAGGTTGGGTAATATTATGCCAGGTAATGGGAACAAGCCCATTATCTGTCTTAGTGCTGGTAGAATTTACATTGGGAAGGGCAGAAGACAGGAGCTGCTGGATAAGTACAGATCAGCCATAAAAGTAGACAGGTCTAAGGGAGGGTTCCCAATCATATGTAGACTCTTGCCTAGAAGGGGAATGGGCAATGAATGGATGTCTAGGGCAATTGGTATAAATTGGTGGCTAGACAGGTACTGCAAGGGACATGCAATCCCATTCATTGATACCTGGGACAAATTCTATGGCAAGCATGATATATATGCAAAGGATGGGGCTCATCTCTCTGGGGCTGGAGTGGCTGCATTAGCCAATTCGATGGAAGGGGTCATTGATGACTTGTCTAGGAATTTAAACTGTTAGATTGATCACTTCTAACATACAGAGTTGTTGATGTATGTTCGCCGGTACATCCGGCCCGGGTCTTCTCCAAATGGTGACCCGGCATTGGCCCCCTGGGAAGAGGGTGTCGGTCATCTTCTTCTTTCTTCTTTCTTGGGGGCCCCTGGGTGGGGGTTGACTTCTTTCTCTTGCTGTGGCTCCCCATGGTGGGGAGTGTCTAAAATACAGAGGTTGAAAAACAGTATATATATAGGCGGAGAGTGAGGTGTGAGGTGTGATCTTGTTCGGTGAGAACGAGTTGTGCCTCATCCAACCTCATTTATTCAAACTCTCTGCTTCCAGTTCGTGAGCCATGATACGATCCATGACAGTATTTTTTCCCAATGACATGAGCTGCCACTTTCTTTAACAGTCCCTGGTGCAATACTCTATAAAAAAAAAATTATTAACATATCGGCCGATTCCCACTTTCATCATCATTCAATCCATCACTGTCTTGCCAGAGGGGTGCTTTACACTACAGATATACAACTGCAACATTAACACCCCTCCTTCAGAGTGCACACACTGTACTTCCCATCTCCAGAGACTCAAGTCCGGCCTGCCGGTTTCCCTGAATCCCTTCATAATGTTACTTCTCTCACGCTCTAACAGCACGTCAAGTATTAAAAACCATTTGTCTCCATTCACTCCTATCAAATTGGCTCACGCATGCTTGCTGGAAGTCCAAGCCCCTCGCACACAAAACCTCCTTCACCCCCTCCCTCCAACCTTTCCTAGGACGACCCCTACCCCGCCTTCCCTCCACTACAGATTTATACATTCTCGAAGTCATTCTGTTTCGTTCCATTCTCTCTACATGTCCGAACCACCTCAACAACCCCTCCTCAGCCCTCTGGATAATAGTTTTGGTAATCCCGCACCTCCTCCTAATTTCCAAACTACGATGTCTCTGTATTATATTCACACCACTCATTGCCCTCAGACATGACATCTCCACTGACTAAAGCCTTCTCCTCGTTGCAACATTCATCACCCATGCTTCACACCCACATACGAGTGTTGGTATAACTATACTCTCATACATTCCCCTCTTTGCTTCCATGGACAAGGTTCTTTGTCTCCACAGACTCTGAAGTGCACAACTCCCCCTTTTCCCCTCATCAATTCTATGATTCACCCATCCTTCATAGACCCATCTGCTGACACTTCCACTCCTAAATATCTGAATACATTCACCTCCTCCAAACTCTCTCACTCCAATCTGATATCCAATCTTTCGTCACTAACCTCTGCAATTTCTCTTCAGAATCTCCAAAAGCACAGTGTCATCAGCAAAATGCAACTGTGACAACTCCCACTTTGTGTTTGATTGTTTATATTTTAACCCCACACCTCTTGCCAACACCCGAGCATTCACCTCTCTTACAATCCCATCTATAAGTATATTGAACAACCACGGTGACATCACACATCCTTGTCTAAGGCCCACTTTTACTGGGAAATAATCTCCCTCTCTCCTACACACACTAACCTGAGCCTCACTATCCTCATAAAAACGCTTCACTGCTTTCAGTAACCTACCTCCTATTCCATACAACTGCAACATCTGCCACATTGCCCTCCTATCCACCCTGTCACACGCCTTTTCCAAATCCATAAAGCCACAAAAACCTCTTTACCATTATCTAAATAATGTTCACCTATATGTTTCACTGTAAACACTTGGTCTACACACTCCCTACCTTTCCTAAAGCCTCCTTGTTCATCTGCTATCCTGCTCTCCGTCTTACTCTTAATTCTTGCAATAATAACTCTTTACCAGGTATACTCAACGCTTTAATAACACTTTACGAGGTATGCTCAACAGACTTATTCCCCTATCATTTTTTCACGCTCTTTTGTCCCCTTTGCTTTTATACAAAGGAACTATGCACGTTCTCTGCCAGTCCCTAGGTACCTTACCCTCTTCCATACATTTATTAAATAAGAGCACCAACCGCTCCAAAACTATATCCCCACCTGCTTTTAACATTTCTATCTTTATCCCATCAATCCCAGCTGCCTTAACCCCTTTCATTCTACCCACTGCCTCACGAACTTCCCCCACACTCACAACTGGCTCTTCCACACTCCTACAAGATGTTATTCCTCCTTGCCCTACACACGAAATCACAGCTTCACTGTCTTCATCAACATTTAACAATTCCTCAAAATATTCCCTCCATCTTCCCGATACCTCTAACTCTCCATTTAATAACTCTCCTCTCCTATTTTTAACTGTCAAATCCATTTGTTCCCTAGGCTTTCTCAACTTTTTAATCTCACTCCAAAACTTTTTCTTAATTTCAACAAAATTTGTTGATAACATCTCACCCACTCTCTCATTTGCTCTCTTTTTACATTGCTTCACCACTCTCTTAACCTCTTTTTTTTCTCTCCATATACTCTTCCCTCTTTGCATCACTTCTACTTTGTGAAAACCTCTCATATGCTAACTTTTTTTTCCTTACTACTCTCTTTACATCATCATTCCACCAATGAAAAGCCTTACTAAAATCCAAATAAACAATGTCGAATTCTTTATAGTGATCAACAGCTTCAAAAGCTTTACTGAAGAAAGTTACAAAATCAATTAAACAGGAACGGCCCATCGTAAATCCATGCTGAGTATCATTAATCAAATTATGCTTATCAAGATTTCTTATAATATCAGCTATAATTGACTCTAGTAATTTGCCTACAATTGAGGTCAGGGTTATTGGGCGGTAATTTGATGGTGATGACTTGTTCCCTGCTTAAAAAAATAGGAATCGCATTAGCCATCTTCCACATATGAGACACTACACCTGTTTGAAGAGATATATTAAAAATATTAATGAATGGTTCACAAAGTTCCAGTTTGCATTAATTAAGAATCCTTGAAAGAAGCTCATCAGGGCCCGGATATTTATTTTGCTTCAATTGGTCTATCTGTTTGACAACCATTTCGCTAGTGACTGTGATATTAAATAATTTATCTTCTTCAGGCCCACTATAAAAATTAATTACTGGGATATTATTAGTGTCTTCCTGTGTGAAAACCGAGAGAAAATCATTATTAAAAATCGAGCACATTTCAATCTCCTTGTCAGTAAGATGCCCAGAGTTATTTTTAAGGGGACCTATCAATTCTCTAACTTTTGTTCTATAAACCTGGAAAAAAAATTTGGGTTAGTTTTCGAATCCCTAGCAACTTTAATTTTGTACATGAATGGTATAAAATACCGACAAGATGAAAGTTAGACACATGTGCAACATCTGGGTATCTTTATTGTAGACGTTTCGCCATCCAGTGGCTTTATCAATACAAATTCTAGGACATAATTTGAAGAGAGTAGAACTATATACAAAAGATGAGGTAATCAGACCCTCGGCCTTGGAGTTGGTGTGTTCAACACCGTAGTGTACGAGCACCAACTCCAAGGCCGAGGGACTGATTACCTCATCTTCTGTATATAGTTCTACTGTCTTCAGATTATGTCCTAGAATTTGTATTGATAAAGCTACTGGAGGGCGAAACGTCTACATTAAAAATAACTAGATGTTGCATATGTGTCTAATTTTCGACTTTAATTTTGTAGCCCCTTTTAACTTTTCTTATTCTATTTTAAAGTCCCTCTTAATGTGAATATACTGATTCATTAGATGACCCTCAACTCTTTTGATGCGCCTATAAATTTATTTCATCTGCCCTAAAAAAATGTTTGAGCCTATTATTCATCTATTTTGGGTCATTTCTATTCGATCTTATTTCTTTTTACTGAATAAATGTTCTTTGGGGAGCACGTATAGTGTTTAGAAAATTGTCATATTGATAGCTCTCTTCGGTACCCCAGTCTACAGATGATAGGTGCTCTCTAAGCCCATTGTAATCTGCTAAGCAAAAATCTGGGACCCATACTGAATTATCCCGATTATCATAGTTCCATTCATTGCTAAAGGTAATTGATTTGTTGTCGCTTGCGCCGAGTTCCTCCATAATTTCTAAATTATTAACAAGGGTTTCCTGCTTTGACAGAACCAAGTGAAACATTTTATTTTCCCTTGTAGATTCTGTTACAAGCTGCTTTAAAAAAAAAATAATCCTGAACTACCTCTAAGAAGTCGTTAAACTCTAAATTCCCAAATCAATCTGACTAAAGTTAAAGTCCCCTAGAATTACTACGTTATCGTGCCTTCTGGCCAAACAATTTTCACTATGTATATACTCATCTCTGAGTATATACACAGAGAGCATATACAATGAGAATTACTTTAAAAATGACGTAAGAATAAAAGTAGCTTTGATAGGTACAACAGGAAATTTGCAACCTTGATGATCCTTGTGCCTCTAATTGCCATTAAACTTAATATAATACAATAATAATATAATAATATCTTTATTTCTACAAGTACATGTACAAGGTATACAGTCCATAGCTGACATCAATGACATACTACTGTATAGCAAGCCGCTTGTTATGAAGAGCATTTTGGGCAAATTAGGTCAGTTTTGTCCCAGGATGCGACCCACACAAGTCGACTAACACCCAGGTACCCATTTTACTGATAGGTGAATATAGACAACCGGCGTAAAGAAACACGCCCAGTGTTTCTACCCTTGTTGGGAATCGAACCCAGACCCTCGCCGTGTGAAGCGAGAGCTTTAACCACCAGGCCAAGGGGCACCGTGGCACCTACTTATACAATGACCTTATAAAGAGTCATTATCTATGCCTGTGTTATTTCTCAGTTCTGTTTCGAGAGTTCTACTCCTACTATCACAGCATGGAAGATCTGGCATAGTGAAACAATTATATATAATTAAAAAAAAACATTTAATTAGGTCATCAAGAAATTACTTCAATAACAAATTTATTGTGTATGCAGAGTTTGTTTCTTTTACTGGAAATTTCGTTTGTTGGTTAAAATTAAGAAATAATCCTGAGACGATGTTGAAGATCATTCACCATCATCGTCACGCTGGGAATGACTTGATATTGACAGAGTTTCCAACAATAACATGTGTAAAAATTTCCCTTTTAGTATTTTTTTTTTACCCTCACTTGATACATTATGATTATCGTAGAAAACTTCCCGCTCTTGCCATTTCCACGCCACACTTGTTACGTGAGCAAGATCTGCAACAGCTGGCCGCCGTGCAACATCTCAGTTAATAACATTGCTACACTTTATTAAATAAAATGCCAGCAAAAGTTAACCATGTTGTATATCACGTGGAAATTGGCTCTCCATCATGGCTCATTGTGGTTAATTTATTTCTTTTATTTCGTACTGTTATTTATGATGTTATGACGATCATAATTTCATGTCAAGTTATGTGAACATTATGCTACGAGAGGTTATAGTGAACATCACTGTACATGTTTAGTGAATTCATCATGTTGCAAGATGTTAAGTGAATGTCAAACTACTGGATTATATGTTGATCATGTTGTTACATAAAATGCTTAGAGAATGTCATTCTACGATTTGTTATTGTAATCATCGCGATATGTTCAGTGAAAGTCAAGCTTCGAGATGTTATAGTGACCATTATGTTACATGATATTCACTGAATGTCATTATAAGATGTTTTAGAGAACATCATGACGTAATATTCAGTAATACATGATACTTAGTGAATATCATGCAATGATATGTTATAATACCGTCATATTAAATGATGGGAAGTAAATGTTACGCAACTTGATGTCTTGATAAACATTCTGTTTCAAGATGTTATTGTAAATCTGCGATAAGATTATAAAGCAAACATTCTGACACTAGGAAAATGTTTCATTATGAGATATGATGGATCTCAAGTAACATTACTATGTTATTTTTGAAAAGGACGTAAATATTGAGTGCAGGAACCAGTATAGGCGCAGGATGAAGTGATTTCCAGGCAAAGGGCAGTGAAAGTGTTAGGTTTCACCGGTAATGTTAGATACTGAAATTGTTTAATGAAGCAGTCAAACCTGTCTCTAGGAAAGTACTTGTAAACTTGTATTTTGTAATAAAATGAATCAAGGATTTTACTTATACTTTTCTCTGTAGTAACTAATATCAAATTTTACCTCGCCTGTTCACATAAACCAGGATGGCTTTGTTTAGTTCTAAGCGCTGTGGACTCCACATTCTGACTGTGGGGAGAAACAGTCCGAAATTACACTTCTAATGATAACAGAAGTGATTGACAAAATTAAAAACATTTACCGGACGGAGAGGTATACGGTATTTACCGTGAATTCAGTTGATGGATTTTCACTTATAAATAAGGGATATATAAAAAAGGGTCTGAGGATATTTCTGCAAGAAAGAAATCGAAAGAATGAATTTAAATTGGATAAATGTAGATTTAGAAAGCATATAGGCAAGTAATGGTTTGGAAATAGAGTAGTCGATGAGTGGAACAGTCTACCTAATAGAGTTGTTGAAGCAAAAGCTTGGGTAGTTTCAGATATAGGTTTGATAAATATATCAGTGAGATGTGATGGATTTGAGTGGGACTTGCACATGAGTTAATATTGCTATCAAAATTTTTCCCTTGGAGGATAACATTGAAAATGGGTTGGGAGAATACTATTATTAGTGGGTTTGGGTTAGACAATGACCTGGCAAGTATGAGCCAGTAGGCCTGCAGAAGTGTTCCTCCTTTCTTATGTTCATATTAGAATACTCATATCCTCGTTTTCCTCAATGTATTCTCGAAATGTCCACCACCAGCTATGTGCTGTAGGTCATATCTACCAAGTTTTGAAGTGCTTCGATATAGTTTCTAAAATTGGCCCATCGGACTCCTGTCAGGTTTCCTCGTTGCTGGTTGTACAGGAGCTCCTTATATATTCCATAGAGATCTGCACCGAAGATGAGGGCAGCACATGATCTAATACCATTGTTCTAATGCTAGGAAAAACATTTCGGATATGGGGATGATGGAAACCCTGACTGGAGACATTGTTGCAGATGATGCCTTCTACCAATTCACCAGAGGTCTGGTCCTCTCAATACTGACCTGCTTCTTGAGATGCTCCCCAGCCTTCGACTCAAGGAACATGACATATTTCTAAAGTTCATGTTAGAAACGGTAAATGAACCTTTCCATTGAAGATGGACAGTGGATGAATGCCCCACTTCCAATCAGGCTTGGTGGACTTGGAATACATAAAGCCTCCTAAATTGCCCTACCAGCTTTCTTATCCACTTCCATATCATCTCACGAGCTTATAAAACATATTCTTCCTAAACGACCTGAGTTATGTAGAAGAGGTACAAGATCCAAGCTGTATCAAGGTCTTCAAGCTGTGAGTGCACTTCACTCTGAGAATTTTTTCTTTAAGGTTCTTATTTCGGCAGTGGGAACACATACCTACCTGCAGACCCTCCACATTACAGTGGTTCTCGATCTCGCTGCATCAATTCACACTACATACACACTGCATACCTCATCTTTCTGCAGTATACATGCCCCATCTCCGCTGCAGGAAACATTACATTAAAACCTTCATCTTCCACCGTTCTCTGCATTGGACTGCAGAAGCCGCTGGCTGGTGAAAAGATTCCATAATAAAGATACCAATATGTTATATAAGTATCTCATTTATCAACTTGTCAGTTTTCTAAACATTTTATTTAGTGGCAGAGGTGCTGGCGCAGGAGAACTTTGGGTTAAATTTGTGATATCTCAGAGCCGGTGTTCTCGCTCTCTACTCTCAACTCTATAAAGCTTTTCTCCACTTGAGTCATTCCTGGCACTCGGGTTCCAGCCTGAGTGCCAGAGTGACTCAAGTTTCTCTGGTTTTCTCAGAGCGAAAGGGAGGAAGTAAAGGAGCCAGAATATATCCGAGAGGGAGGCGGGGACTACTAGAGTAATACTCCTATAATAGTAATATTATTATTAGTAGTAATACTGGTAGTTTCATAATAAGTAGCAGTAGTACTGCAAGTGATAGAACAGTAAATAAGAAAGTAGTAATAGTAGTGTAAAAATAGGGGGGGCCAGAGAGTGAAGTGTTAGCGAAACAATAGAAGTAATAGTAGTAGAGTGATAACAGGAACAAGATAACGGAAGAACACTGTAGGAAAGCTAATAACCCGTGGGATTATTAGCTGGACAAAACCCCCATAGAACAGAACCCACCTAGGCAGAACACAGGAAGGCAGAGAAAATATAGGAAAGGTGAAGAGGTAAGGCGAGAAGTCAAGAGTGTTCTGAAGTTTCCATCATTTCACTATGTAATGAAATTCTGGCCGAGTTTCAAGGTAGTATGGCGAAAGTCCTTTCTGAAACATTATTTTGTTTCAAGGAAAGCCTTAAGAATTGCCGTGTTTAACAAAATACGCACACAGATTGTTTCATGGGCGTTGAAAGCAGCACCTGAGGAAGGCATGACCTACCTACTTGCCCAGGTGCCAGCTGGCCATTCACATAAGGTGGCAGTGTATTTAAACCGTATGATATTGGGAGTGATGTCTTCTCCTGTGAATGGTAGGTAGGCTTGGCTTGTTGACTCCGGTGATGTGTTGTGTAAATTACAGAACACCTCCGTATAATTTTAATTTACAGCAATGATGCAACAGTAATGATGCAAGAGTAATGATGCAACAGTAATGATGCAACAGTAATAATGCAACAGTAATAATACAACATTAATAATGCAACAGTAATGATGCAACATCAATGATGCAACAGTAATGATGCAACAGTAATGATGCAACATTAATAATGCAACAGTAATAATGCAACAGTATTGATGCAACAGTAATGATGCAACATTAATAATGCAACAGTAATAATGCAACAGTAATGATGCAACAGTAATAATGCAACAGTAATACTGCAACAGTAATGATGCAATAGTAATGATGCAACAATAATAATGCAACAGTAATGATGCAGCAGCAGCAGCAACAGCATCAGCAGCAGCAGCAGCAACAGCAGCAGCAGCAACAGCAGCAGCAGCAGCAGCAGCAACAGCAACAGCAGCAGCAACAACAACAGCAGCAGCAGCAGCAGCAGTAGCAGCAGCAACAACAACAATATCAGCAACAACAACAGCAGCAGCAGAGCAACAACAACAGCAGCAGCAGCAGCAACAACAACAACAACAGCAGCAGCAGCAGCAGCAACAACAACAACAACAGCAGCAGTAGCAGCAGCAACAACAATAGCAGCAGCAGCAGCAGCAGCAGTAACAATAACTACAACAGCAGTAATCTCATTTGCTCCCATTTCCTTCTAATGTACTTTCATGTTATTCGATGTCTCTCTCCTGAACTCTTTATCTCTCTCCACGGATCTCTAACACCTTTCACATTAACATTACATCGTTAATATTACTCTCGTGTGCATCCTACGTCCCTTTGATGAAAGATATTTAACTCTTGCATTATTCTCATTCTCTCTCTCTCTCTCTCTCTCTTACGCAAAGTATTTGACAATTTAAGAGTTCCTTCTGTTATTTATATAAGCTAAGAGCTGCTTCCTACCTCGCTTCATTAGAAGACATTTTAATAGTTTTGAGATATACCAATAGGTAAGAGGAAGAAGTTGGAGCAGCTGTGGGCTCGCGATTTCATTTGGCCCACTGATTTTATTTCATTGATGTTACTAAACTGTGTGAACTTGTTCCAGACTAGACATTCTAAGAATGAATAACCGCAGCTGAAGTGATGTTCTATACAAATGTGGTAATTTGATAGTATTCGCCATATACTTAACAGTAAGACCACGCACATCTCTCCTTTGTTGACATCTCGGCTGGAATGACAAAGCTAACCAGGCAAGGTCCAGGCTAGAGCTAAGTCGTCTTACTGTCCAGAGGTCATATATCATACAGTTGGCAGGCGCTACAAAGCCATGAAGCATACCCTAGGTGTGAGTGCACAGGTGCCTCTTACAGAGTTTTTCAGCCAGTACACCGTAGTGCTTTAGGCGCTTGGCCGCCTAGCAAGCAAAATTTACCAATGTAGATAAAGAGACAAGTTTATGAATTAGACACATGTGCAACACTTGGGAATCTTTATTGAGGAAACGTTTCGCCACACAGTGGCTTCATCAGTCCATACAAAGGAGAATGGTGAAGAACAGGAGGAGTTTGAGGTAATCAGTCCCTCTTCCTTGAGTCGATGTAATCAGTCCATCAATCTTGAAAAGAATACATTCTCATTTGTATGGACTGATGAAGCCACTGTGTGGCGAAACGTTTCCTCAATAAAGATACCCAAGTGTTGCACATGTGTCCAATTTATCAAAATTTACCAAGTGATTCTTAAAAGATACTTTGTAATCAAATTTCCCTTAGCATAGACACCCAATCTCGGGTTTCTAGCACTTTCTCATTCATTCTTACCTCTTCTCTAGCATTAACATCATGATGCCTACAGACCATCATCATTTATGGTTCCTCAAAAGCAAAGGAAACCTGCCATTGTTTTTTCTCATTATTATATAGCTGTAAGCTGGAGATTGGTGTACCTGAGAGCACCTACCATTTCCTCTCCAGGAAAAGTAAATGTCAGAGAACAGTCAAACAGTCGTTCGCATAGACATGGGATTCTGAATTGAGGTTTAGGTCATGGAAGTAAACATTCCATAACAATGGACCAAACACAGTTCCCTGTGGAAAACTGACACCGAATAATCCTTGTTGACTTCTTTCCATGACGAACTACTCTCAGAGGAACGATATTACGAAGAAGAAGTGATGAGCAACAGACTCCAAGTACATGCAGTTCTCCTAAGAGTTTCTGGTTCCCTACTTAGTCGGAAGCCCCAGCAATGGCTTCTGCTGCTACGAGGTAATATTGGATTCATCCAGCGACTGTTAACACGTAGTGAACTTGTTTAGCAGACGATCAGCAGCAGAGTGGCCGTATCTGAAGCCATAGCGACTGTCGAAAAATGTGTCATTTGTCGTGAGATTATTGTCTTAAGAACTATTCCAGTGCAACAAGTAGGGAATTCTACGAAGCTTGCTTAACTTATAGGCATGGTCTAACTTCCACTGGTGACTCCGTCTACCATTGCTTCACTTTATATATCTGCAGTATATAAGCTTCTCAAAACTGATATACTGAAAACATAGACTCCAGGTTAAGGGATTGATTACCTCATACTCCTTGTCTTCCACCTTTTTCTCTATATAGGACTGAAGAATCCATTGGCTGGCGAAACATTTCCAGAATAAAGAGACCCAAATGTTGCACAAGTGTCTCACCAAAGAAAGGAAACTACATTTGCCTCTTTCCACAAAGGAGGCCATTTACACTGTGCAAGGCACTTGCAAGCAATCTTCGCTGTAGTCTTAATGCTATCCTCTTCTCATATTGCAGCGTCTCCCCTCTGCCAGGCTAAACATGTTGATGAGGCTCTCTCGTGTGTTGCACGCTACACACGTCTTGCAAATTCAGCATTAGCCAACTCGCCACCAAAAGGAAATTTAATCTTGATCATTAATGAAGGGCAACTTTGAGCATCTCAAAACATCTTTTACGGCCTCATCACATGCAACATGAAAGTCGGACCTTCTTGCATAATGTGCAAGCTCCTTGAATGTCTTACAATAAAGAGATACTGTGATGATGATGATAATAATAATAATAATAATAATAATAATAATAATAATAATTATTATTATTATTATTATTATTATTATTATTATTATTATTATTAAGTGATGTTCATGTTAATGCTGGATTTTTTTTTTTTTTTTCTTCTTCACAAGTTTCGTTTTAATTTTGTTCTTTACCTTAGAATGCATCGTCGGATCAGCTTCAAATTGTTAATATACGTTTTTCTCTAAGGAATAAAAAAATGAGCTTAGGGGACTTATTGGGAGCGTAAAATTATTTGGAAAAGGGTTTGACACGGGGGGTATGAAGAGGGTAGTTGGGGAGGGGAGGGTTTGTTGGGTAGTGGTACATGAAGGATGTATGGGTGCGATGGAAGGAAATAGGATTACATAGTGGGGAGGTAACGAACGTGGAGAGAGCAAGCAAGGGAGCAGGGAAATAAGGGAGGGAGCAAGGGTGGATGGAAGACACAAATATTTGATGCAAAAGGGACGACGGATAGTGTAAAACGGAGGGAAGGGGTTAGTGTATGTGTGGGGGGGGGAAATTCATTATAGCAGACGGCCGAGACAGACGCATTGGGTTCATTAACGTAAGGGGAAACATGTAGGTTTACTTCCCATGAAGCAGGAAAAGTGAGGCAGAGGTGTTTTGTAGTAGATATGCTATGTCAAGGTAACCATGAGGGAAAGTAGCGTGGATGGGGAAAGTAGCGTGGATGGGGAAAGTAGCGTGGATGGGGAAAGTAGCGTGGATGGGGAAAGTAGCGTGGATGGGGAAAGTAGCGTAGATGGGGAAAGTAGCGTGGATGGGGAAAGTAGCGTGGATGGGGAAAGTAGCGTGGATGGGGAAAGTAGCGTGGATGGGGAAAGTAGCGTGGATGGGGAAAGTAGCGTGGATGGGGAAAGTAGCGTGGATGGGGAAAGTAGCGTGGATGGGGAAAGTAGCGTGGATGGGGAAAGTAGCGTGGATGGGGAAAGTAGCGTGGATGGGGAAAGAAGTTGTAAGTGCATTGTAGAGTTTGTATAACTAAGCTGGAAACATGTAATATGCCATTAACTGTATTAATTTACATGGAGGAGCAATGGTTCGTCATACATGTAGAGTGCACGGGTACATGTAGAGTGCACGGGTACATGTAGAGTGCACGGGTACATGTAGAGTGCACGGGTACATGTAGAGTGCACGGGTACATGTAGAGTGCAAGGGTACATGTAGAGTGCACGGGTACATGTAGAGTGCACGGGTACATGTAGAGTGCATGGGTACATGTAGAGTGCACGGGTACATGTTGAGTGCACGGGTACATGTAGAGTGCATGGGTACATGTAGAGTGCATGGGTACATGTAGAGTGCACGGTACATGTAGAGTGCATGGGTACATGTAGAGTGCACGGTACATGTAGAGTGCACGGGTACATGTAGAGTGCATGGGTACATGTAGAGTGCACGGTACATGTAGAGTGCACGGTACATGTAGAGTGCACGGGTACATGTAGAGTGCACGGTACATGTAGAGTGCACGGGTACATGTTGAGTGCACGGGTACATGTAGAGTGCATGGGTACATGTAGAGTACACGGGTACATGTTGAGTGCACGGGTACATGTAGAGTACATGGGTACATGTAGAGTGCACGGGTACATGTAGAGTGCACGGGTACATGTAGAGTGCATGGGTACATGTAGAGTGCACGGTACATGTAGAGTGCATGGGTACATGTAGAGTGCACGGGTACATGTAGAGTGCTCAGGTACATGTAGAGTGCACGGGTACATGTAGAGTGCACGGTACATGTAGAGTGCTCGGGTACATGTAGAGTGCACGGGTACATGTAGAGTGCACGGGTACATGTAAAGTGCACTGGTACATGTAGAGTGCACGGGTACATGTAGAGTGCACGGGTACATGTTGAGTGCACGGGTACATGTAGAGTGCTCGGGTACATGTAGAGTTCACTGGTACATGTAGAGTGCATGGGTACATGTAGAGTGCATGGGTACATGTAGAGTGCACTGGTACATGTAGAGTGCACTGGTACATGTAGAGTGCACGGGTACATGTAGAGTGCACGGGTACATGTAGAGTGCACGGGTACATGTTGAGTGCACGGGTACATGTAGAGTGCATGGGTACATGTAGAGTGCATTGGTACATGTAGAGTGCACGGGTACATGTTGAGTGCACGGGTACATGTAGAGTGCTCGGGTACATGTAGAGTGCACGGGTACATGTAGAGTGCTCGGGTACATGCAGAGTGCACGGGTACATGTAGAGTGCACGGGTACATGTAGAGTGCACGGGTACATGTAGAGTGCATGGTACATGCAGAGTGCATGGTACATGTAGAGTGCACGGGTACATGTAGAGTGCATGGGTGCATGTAGAGGGCACTGGTACATGTATAGTGCACGGGTACATGTAGAGTGCACGGGTACATGTAGAGTGCACGGGTACATGTTGAGTGCACGGGTACATGTAGAGTGCATGGGTACATGTAGAGTGCACGGGTACATGTTGAGTGCACGGGTACATGTAGAGTGCATGGGTACATGTAGAGTGCACGGGTACATGTAGAGTGCACGGGTACATGTAGAGTGCATGGGTACATGTAGAGTGCACGGGTACATGTAGAGTGCATGGGTACATGTAGAGTGCACGGGTACATGTAGAGTGCTCGGGTACATGTAGAGTGCACGGGTACATGTAGAGTGCACGGGTACATGTAGAGTGCTCGGGTACATGTAGAGTGCACGGGTACATGTAGAGTGCACGGGTACATGTAAAGTGCACTGGTACATGTAGAGTGCACGGGTACATGTAGAGTGCACGGGTACATGTTGAGTGCACGGGTACATGTAGAGTGCTCTGGTACATGTAGAGTTCACTGGTACATGTAGAGTGCATGGGTACATGTAGAGTGCATGGGTACATGTAGAGTGCATGGGTACATGTAGAGTGCACTGGTACATGTAGAGTGCACTGGTACATGTAGAGTGCACGGGTACATGTAGAGTGCACGGGTACATGTAGAGTGCACGGGTACATGTAGAGTACACGGGTACATGTGGAGTGCTCGGGTACATGTAGAGTGCACGGGTACATGTAGAGTGCATGGGTACATGTAGAGTGCATGGGTACATGTAGAGCGCACGGGTACATGTTGAGTGACGGGTACATGTAGAGTGTTCGGGTACATGTAGAGTGCACGGGTACATGTAGAGTGCTCGGGTACATGCAGAGTGCACGGGTACATGTAGAGTGCACGGGTACATGTAGAGTGCACGGGTACATGTAGAGTGCACGGGTACATGTAGAGTGCACGGGTACATGTAGAGTGCACGGGTACATGTAGAGTGCACGGGTACATGTAGAGTGCACGGGTACATGCAGAGTGCTTGGGTACATGTAGAGTAGACGGGTACATGTAGAGTGCACGGGTACATGTAGAGTGCACGGGTACATGTAGAGTGCATGGGTACATGTAGAGTGCACGGGTACATGTAGAGTGCATGGGTACATGTAGAGTGCACGGGTACATGCAGAGTGCTTGGGTACATGTAGAGTAGACGGGTACATGTAGAGTGCACGGGTACATGTAGAGTAGACGGGTACATGTAGAGTGCACGGGTACATGTAGAGTGCACGGGTACATGTAGAGTGCACGGGTGCATGTAGAGTGGATGGTGATGGTCATGTAGATACACATACGTGTGAAGTAATTAAAGAGTCATGTATAATCATACAAGGACATACAAGATATATCGGAGATGATACATAGAGATACATTGGGAGTATGTTCATAGAAGAAAATTTTAGGTAGTAAATTTGGTGTCATACTGTATTGGTACAGCAGCTGTAAATAGATGTACGTATTAAGTGAGTATGTATATGTTGAAGAAGCATTGTAGGCGTAGGAAAGATCTGTTGAAATTTTGAATATAATATTGTATTATTAGGTTAGGGCATAGGTTCAATTAATAGTTGTAATATATAATTAAAGCAGAGTACATTGAAATTAAACGAGGAGTATTGATTAAACATAACACGAAGGTTCAGTGTATCAATAAAAAAGGGTAATCTATGTATATCTTGGAAGCATACACAGTTCAGCAAATAATTATAATGACTGATAAATGAGGTCTAAGAGTTGTAAAGATGGAGATAATGCAAAGTAGGAAAATTTAATGTCACAAGTGTTGTAGTACTCAGTTTCAGGGGAAAAAATTGTATGTAACTCATCTGAATATGTAGAACGTAGATTGGATATGATGACATTACATATGTATAAAAATCAAGGTGCATACACATTATATATTTCTATATTCTGTATATTCATGTATTTTAAATAAAATATAAAAAATAAATGTTAATATTTGTGTAAAGTATCTAGTGAAAGATTCTTGGAACTCTTGACATATACAAGAACCAAATCTATGAATCGTTGAATGGTTTCGATAACTTCAAAAACCCTCTGCAGTGCAGCTTCGAATGTTCAAAAAAAGTGTGAAGTAATTCGATGATGGTAGAATGAAATTCAAGAGTGTAGGTTCATTTGTTTGAAATTTTTATTCGCATTAAATCATGTTAGATAAATTTGAGTCTTCATGGCAGACTCACCTACAAATCAGTGAAAATAAATTCAGATAATCAGGATCATTCCACTATGATGAAATTTGAAGGACTCTGAATGTGTTTATATTCGACCATTTCAACCAATGGGATGCGAGTGCAGATGCCCGTATCTGGAGACGCTGCCTGAAACCTTTCCACTGGTCAGGAGTACAGTATGAGAAGCCAGCACAAGTTCCCTGTACAGTGCCATCTTTAATATGTGTTTGTCACAACAAATTTCTTGTACTGCCCGATAAAGGGTGTAGGGAAATGGTGATGGATTTAGTAATAGTGATGGTGGTGGTATTAGTAATGGTGGTGATAATGGTGATGGAAATATAAGAAGCAGTGAAAGTAGAAGGTATAGTGATACCGACAATATCAGAAGCAGTGAAAGTAGAAGGTATAGTGATACCGACAATATCAGAAGCAGTGAAAGTAGAAGGTATAGTGATACCGACAATAATGATGAAAGGACACAAATACATACACTTAGGACATCTTTAATATAAACTATTTGATCCTTGAACCTTAGAGAAGAGATTGATAGAACACAGTGTTTATATATACAGTAGAGAAAGCAGGTCACTGGGAAACAGCAGGTGAAGGCGCCAGGTCATCTAATAGCCGTGTCACATGGCAACACGGAATCAGCAGGAGTAGTATTATATGTGGAAGCTTGAACGTATCTCTGTAGATCGGCTCTGCTTTGTTCTAGTTCATGAAGTGTCCCTCTGGTGATAGGTGCAAGACACGAGCATTTATGGTGTTGTCTCAGTTGTATGGATTTTTATGTTCTCGAAGCCATAAAGAAAGATTCCTCTTTGTTTATCCTGCACATGTTATTGTGTTTGTCATCTTCACGGTTTGCAGATGTTGCTTCTTAAAATGAGTGCTACCATTTGTTGATGTTTTCTATGTAAAACACCGAACGAGGACATCCTTTTTCTTCGAGTCTACACAAAACCTACAAATATAGATGACCTTTACACATTTCTACTCGCAACCCGACACTGCCACCAAGAGGGGCGTGGTCATTCGCTTCTTTCTTAGTGCTATCCGTATCATCTGTTCTTTCATATGCTTACACTATCCCATCTACCTTATACAAGATTGTAAATGCAGAGATATGAAAATCCTCAGTTTTTCCAACACTACCACTTCCGAAAAAAACCTGATTCCTAACTCGACCTGGAGGAGTAGGCAACGACACCAGACAGACTCTTTCAATAAGAAATATCACCTTATTTACCATGGATCTGACCAGGGAAAAAAAGATCCATTTGAGAAACTAAAGAGTGAAGCTGGAGTGTACACAATACCATGTGGAGGGTACAACAACACCTATGTAGGAGAAGTAGGAAGAAAACTTTGTACATGGAAGAGAGTACACAAAAATAGATGCACCCGAGGGATATCTCATTAACAGGAACAAAAAGCTAGTCAACAGGAAATCCAACATCGATAAGCGACACTGTATTAAAGCATAATAATTGTTCCTATCAATACCATGGAACAATGATCTGACAAGTACAAAAACTCATCTATCTTTTCATATACGATTCTACTCCAAGCTGATTCCTTGCAAGTTTCTGCAGCTTGAAACGGCTATTAGATGACCTAACGCCTTCACCTGATCTTCAGTGACTCTCAGTGGCCACTTTATTAGGTACACACGTGCACCTGCTCGTTAATCCAAACATTTACTCAATCACAGTCAAACACATCAACGGAGTCACCATGCTGAAAATACCTTCCATTCACAGGAGACGACATCACTTCCGGTATCATACGGTTAATAAATATATAAATATAAATATGTTTATTTCTTCAAGTACATGTACAAGGTATTCAGGCCTAGCTGACATCAATGGCATACTACTATATAGAAAGCCGCTTGTTATGCTGAGCATTTCGGGAAAATTAGGTCAGTTTTTCCCAGGATGCGACCCACACCAGTCGACTAACACCCAGGTACCTATTTTATACTGATGGGTGAACATGGACAGCAGGTGTCTTATGGAAACACTTTCTAATGTTTTCCAGCCGTACCGGGGATTCGATCTCCGGACCTCAACACTGCCACCCTGTGAGAATAACCAGGTGACACCCGGACAACAAGGGTGCTCATGTTTTTCTCAGGTGCTTTAAACGTTTAAGCAACTGACCATAAAACAAAAGAATCGTTCAGGAAGGAATTTCGCCATACTTGAAACCCGGTCAGAATTTCATTACAAAGTCAAATGTTCCAAACTTCAGAACACTTGTGATATTTTCCAGATCTTTATCTCTGATCTTTATGTCCAAACATTTCATTTTAGTTTGTCAGTAAATTTCTCATGCAATATATCAAAGTATGTATTCACAGTATGCATACTTAAATATGTATTTAAAAATATGTATTTAAAAATATGTATTTAAAAATATATATTTGGTATATGCATATAAAAAATTACGTTTCTCTAAAATGTATCTATGGAATATATCGCCCAAACAATTAAAAACATTTTTCCAAGCAACTGGGCAAGACATTTTATTATAACGGAGACTATTTCCTTATGTCTTAGTTGAATATTATGTTAAGGACCATCGGGTGAGGTGTGACTAAGACTCATCAGTTCATGCAATAAGCATCAAGTATCACCAGCACATTAAACATTATGTGCTTTGCATTGCTACTCCTCTCCCACCACATTGCCCCAGAGCCGCCTTGCAAGAGCACCTAAGTATTCCCAAGACGGGGAAACTGTTGTTGTGGTAATTACTACATCAGACAAACTACTACTAGCAACATGAGCCTAAATGTGTGGTACGAATCATCACCACCATCGTCTGCAGTTTGCTGTGTGATGCAACAGACACAGCTATGTTGATGCAACAGACACAGCTATGTTGATGCAACAGGCACAGCTATGTACCTGTGTTCTATGTATAGCTAAGACTTACGACACTGTTTATTCTCACCTGTTCTGGAACAGTGTGTCTACATCCACTTATCGTAAAATAAAGGAAGGTAGGTATAAGGTCTGTCAGGAAACAGGACAAGTGTTTCCTGACGCGGGTCTTAGTCATATGATCACCTAAACCTAGTGCTGTTGGTCATCTGACCGAGGCCTTCCACTGGTTATAATTATAACCATTAGGAAATTTTTATAGTTTAACATAAATATTGTAACCTATGAGGATTTTGATTAAAGAAAATGCCCAGTATATATACACTGGCATACTCGCTTCACCATGTAAATAAACTGGCATAAATACCTCTCCATGATGTATTTAAACTGACATATTCACCTCAAAACAAAATATAAAGTGACAGATACACCTCAAGAAGAGTATTAATTATCATAACTTAAAAACAACCAGGTTTCAACGATCAGGTTGATGTTATATTTAGGTGTTCCTGAGAAGGTGATGGGTGAAACCAATATCGGTTTTCGATTTTCTCTTTCCAGGATGGAAAGTTCGATAATTTAGGATTTCTTCTTTTGATCCTCTTCAGATTATGTTAAAAGGCTCACACTGGTGTCCGGCTATGTGCCAAAATGTCAATTTCGTTAACGGAATAACTCAGCTCTTTCCATAAGATAACTTAGCAACACAGATTACAATCTGTTTGAAACAATCACTGTGGATGATTACTTTCAGTTATACACAACTGAGCTCAAAACAGGAGCATAATTGTAGCCAGTACATATCTGGTATTGTGATTAGAAGATATATATAAAGTAGTTAGGAAGATAAATGAATTATGGTTGATAGAGATGGAGTGAGGAGTATAGTAGATACAGTGGGATGGAGAGAGGGAGGAATAGTATTAGAGATGGAGAGAGAAAGAAATGTTTCAAAAAATAGTATAGAATCGGAAGAAAAGGTGAAAATGCATTGCGGAGACATAACAGAAACGTTGTGTGGGACGAGGCGTCAGAGGAACAAAACAGATATGTTTTTGTTGACACCAGAGCATTTATACCAACCAGTATACAACGGAATGGAACAGTACTGGAGACAAAGCGTACCTACAATAGGCACCCCATCACAGATAGGAGCTGAATTGGTCTGGCTTAAAGCTCAGAAGCAACTGAAGCTACTAATAATAGGTCAAGAGTCTCTATGGGTATAGAAAATATGCCCTGTTTAACTCTTTACCTTCTAACAGAGCTACAGTCACACTGGCTATAATAGCATCAGCTCTCTCTCTGTAACAGTTCATAAAAAAATCTGTAAAGAAATCTTTGAAATGACAGTAGGCATACTGACTTCAGTTGTGTCTGAAGGAAGCCTTAAATGATGTCATAATTACAGAACGTATATTGATGAAAATCCTGTAGTAACAGAATCTTGAACAAAACTACCTAATTTACTGTAATAAAAAGGAATCCCGCACACACAGCTACTGCTCAGAAAAAAAAACATACCATGGGCGGGGATAGAACCTGCGACCAGAGAGTCATTAAACTCCAGACCGACGCGCTAGCCACTGGGCCAGCTGGTTGTGGCATGGATAGAGTACATTACATTTTATTCGAAGTTTGTCACACCCAAATAGGCATGCCCTCCCGACCAGCGAGTCAGTTAAGAGTAAACATAGCAGGCAGGGGTCCCCTCTAATGCTAACAGCTCGGTTCAATCAGCCAACCACGAGGAAGACCAATTCTGTGAAGCGACATCTGGGACTCGTAGAATAATAGTAATAAAAACGTATCTCAAGTCTTGTCGTTCAAGGATCTCACAATGTCTATTGCTTGCAAACTTGTCATTCTATACATATTGTAAATATAGTACATTTAGCATGCTTATTTAATGAAATAAAATAATATAAGCATTTACTCTCCGTTGTCTTTAGCTCGTTCCTACATTGCTATATTGGTTATCGTACTAACACAGACTACATCTACATTCGTAAAATAGGGTGCCTGTCCTGAAAGCATTGTCTTCTGCATTGTTTATATTATCTCCTGCTGTCTTCTGCATTTGTCTCTGTGAACCTGATTATGTCAATATGCTGGAAACCTGCATTGTTTCGTACTTCTGTTCAAGATATATTGGTGTTGAGTATATTGCAAAGGTTAGTCTGGTGGGTTTTGCCACCAATGCATGTTACGCATTTGGTGACTGAATATACTTTGAAAAATCTGCCCAAATACTCTCTACAGCACTGCTGGCGAATTGTTCGTTCCATTGGCATAGTATCAATGCACTCTTACCGCTGCACAGCTTCGTGAGTGTATACTCAACAAGTTAACGTCTGATTTGTACAACATGGCGTTGCAGCTGCTACAAACTCAGGAACAGCAAGGTAACTAACTACCCACCTGTGGAAAATGGAGGTGAATCGACTTTGTCTCTTTGTCAGTCATCTTCGTTAATGCTTGAGTTAGGTAAACTCAAACATGAGCACACTAGGGAGCAGCGTGCCTTCCTTAAGGAGGAATTTGATAGAAGGAAGAACACGTTTCAGCGTGCTAATGATGATAATTTGTGTTCAGAAGTTTGCGTCGCTAGAACCTCGGTTTTATGATTCTGAAACCTGAGCAGTTTACCGAGTCTCAAAAATTAGGCTATTCGAGCATTGGACAGAACTCATTCATACAGCATTATATGGTAAAAACACAGGAATTCACAGCTGGTTTGAGTGATGAAGATGCTAGGGGCATATCAATGTATTTAAGCCAAATACAGGCGTGAGTTTAAGTTAAGCAACCGTAGTCTGGTCAGTCCCACTTGGGTTCTGTTCAAGCACAATCTAAAACCTTCACCAAGTGATATTCCCATGCCTGAGCGATTGACCTTCCGCAAAGATCAACAATGGGACACATCTTTGGCTTCAGCTCTTAAATCTGCCGTTGCTGAATGCTACACTACTCAGCTGGCTAAATATCTGATTATAAATTACCTACAGTTTTGTGTGGGTACTGGTAAGGAGGTAGAGGAAGTGTTAAAACCACATTAGTCTTGTAGAACCAAAGAAATTCAGTCCTCAAGTAATGAAGTTAGTGCACAATTCGTACATAGGAGGATATTTGGGTGTCTATAAAATAGTTTACAGGATACTGAAACAGTTTGGACAGGTATAAAACGAGACTTGCCTAATTACACCGATCCTGTTCTGAGTGTCAGCAAGTGGGTAATCTATGATACTTCATTAAACCCGCTCTACTTCCTCCCATACCCGCTGATGGAGAGAGAGCCGCTTGTGGACCTAATCATCGACTATGTGGGACCCTTACAAAAGGTTAATTTAGTTTATTTAGGTAAGCAATATGTGCTGTTATTAATAAATAAAACTACCAGGTATCCTGCAGCAATGCCTATGTATAGTATACTTAAACATTCTTAAAGTTTATTTCCCACTTTGGCATTCCACGATCCATTTAAGGTGTCCAAGTCGGTAATTTCCCATCAAAAACATTCAGAGAGGCTTCAAACCGACTAGGAAGTAATCAAAAACTTTCTATAGCCTATCAACATTAGTCCTGAGGCGCCTTGGGAAGATTTCAAGAAGCTTTAAACAGTATAATTCGTACGTATTGCCTGCATTTTCCTACAAACTGTTGCTGTTTACATTGGGATAAACTGTGCAGGAATCAACAAGGTACTGCCATATGAGCTGAGTTTTTAGCATAATGTGAGAGGTCCACTACATGAACTCAAGGAAGGATGGTTGGGAGAAGCCACCTGCAGGATGCCCTACGATCCTACATCAAGATTGCACGTGGCACGTATCATGTGGAAGAGTACTGTGTCACTGTAGAAGTGTCACTGCAGAAGCGTGCTGGCCCCATAACCCAGTGTGTTACAGAGGAAGCTTTCATCATAACACAGTGTCACGGTGGATGCATGCAGGACCCATAGAACTGAGTGTGATAATGGAAGCTTGCTGGCATCTTAACCCAGAATCTCACAGTGGAATAATGCTGTCACCCTAATCTAGTGTGCAATATATAAATTAGACACACATGCAACACTTGGGTATCTTTATTGAGGAAACGTTTCGCCACACAGTGGCTTCATCAGTCCAATACAAAGTAGAAAGGTGTAAGGAGAGGAGGAGTTTGAGGTAATCAGTCCCTCGGCCTGGAGTCGATGTGTTCAGTCCATCAATCTTGTTAGAAGTGCAGCACAAGGTCGTAGAGGTGGCTTATATGCTGTAATCAGGTGAGGTGAAGCAGGAGGAGGCGGGGTCATAGTGGTACCATCCACTAGTTGCTTCACCTCACCTGATTACAGCATATAAGCCACCTCTACGGCCACGTGCTGCAGCGGTGGGCAGCTGCAAGCATTGCTGCAGCGGAGCATCCCGGGTGTGCAGTGTACTACACTGATGGATCAAGAGACCCCGAGGCCGGCCGCACGGGTTCCGGGATATATCACTCCTCCCTAACAACCGGCTGGCGCCTCCTAGACCACTGCAGCATCCTACAGGCAGAACTCCACGCCATCCAGAGGGCCATCCAACATGCACTCCTGGAACACCACCAACCTCCAGTCATCCACGTCGACTCCAGGGCGGCGATATAGGCCATCATGCATAGGGAGCCCACGGATAACATCCGGCTCCTCACCGCCATCAGAAGAGACCTACATTGACTTGACGAGCAGGGCCGGCAAGCAACAATCAATTGGATACCAAGCCACATCGACCTTGCTGGGAATGATGCGGCGGATGGGGCGGCTAAGTCTGCAACACTTGCGGCCCAACCTGCGACTGTGATGTAGTCAGTGTGCTGTGAGGTCTACCTAAGCAGCCACACCTGCCCTTGGTAAATAGCTGTCAGACCACGTCTCTCGGATTAAGGCTCAGGTATTTTGTCTTTTGGACTAGCGTCAGGTCAAAGCACATGGTGCACTCCTCATTGGGGGGATGCTTGGAGGACGATATAAGGCCGAGGGAACAACTAGAGGAGGTGATTCAGGCGGAGCTCTGGCCTGTGTGCGGAGCTCTGGGCTGGGGACATTCGGGCAGAGCTCTGGCCTGTGTGCAGAGCTCTGGGCACGAGATTCTAGCAGAGCGGCTGCCGGTGTGCAGAGCTCTGGGAGAGAGCTGCTGTAGAGTCTCTGGAGGAGACTGTTGGAGACACTGGGCAGAGTTCTGTTGGAGCAGGTCTTGGGACCTGTGGCTAGAAGTGTGACTGAGTTCCTGTGGTGAACTGTCCTCTGAACTATATTGTAAGTTATATTCTGTTTCGTCAGTTGATTGTATTCCCTGTCTCCCTGCTAATATGTACAATCCCCATTTATCTAAACCCAGTAGTGTTCTCCTGTTCCCAAATATATTATTGTACAAGGACTTAAATAAACTGTGTTTGAGTGGAATAGTAATATTCACTGTCCCCGTTATATTCGTATTATTCTTTATGCTTATACTTTATTTTATTATATTTTATTTTAGGTAGAGAGAGGGTGAGTAGTGTGGTAGTAATGAGAGGTGATGGTGTAGTCACCAGTGACCTCACATTACCTCCGCTACCTCCGCTTCTGTCAACCTCACCTCTCCTGCCTACTCACTCCCTACCTTTACTCCCATATTCCCCGATTATCCCTAATTTCCTTACCCCCCTACATGACACGACTACAATTGCCATTAGCCGCAGGCAGGTGCACCTGGGGGCAGCTTCGGCAGCCAGACGCCCACTACCAGCACCGGGAGCATCTCGGAGCCGGCACTGGTATGACAGAGCGACACACACGTAAGGAGCCCCCACCAAACATGAGGAAACTGAACAGGGAGCTGCAAGTCAGCGTTCACCGCCTGCGCCTCGGCTACCCTACTGCAAAGCGCCTTATCGAACGCATGAGTGAGGAGCTTTGCCGCCACTGCGACCGGATGGTTCCAAAGCCTCTAGTTCACTACATGCTTGACTGTCCTGCGACGACGTCCATCCGCCGCAGGCACTTCCCGATGGCACCTGAGGATCTGACCCGCGAGGACAAAGCAGCCCGGCTGGTTTACCTGGCCACCTATGACTTGGAGACACTGCTCCCAGTCCTAGCCACCCACCCGCCCCCTCGATGACGACGCCGGAGAACCCCGACGACAACCAAGACTACCCACTACAGCTATTCTTTCTCTCACTTCCTTCTTTCTTATCCCCCATCCTTCTTCTTCCTATGTAGGTAGAACCACAGCCTGAAGTGCCAAGATCTGCTGATGAAGATGCGACGTCAGAAGACACTCCCCATCATGGGGAGCCACAGCAAGAAAGAAAGAAGAAGATGACACCCTCTATCCAGGGGGCCAATGCCGGGTCACCATTTGGAGAAGACCCGGGCCGGATGTACCGGCGAACATACAACAACAACAACTTGTGCTGCACTTCTAACAAGATTGATGGACTGAACACATCGACTCCAGGCCGAGGGACTGATTACCTCAAACTCCTTCTCTCCTTACACCTTTCTACTTTGTATTGGACTGATGAAGCCACTGTGTGGCGAAACGTTTCCTCAATAAAGATACCCAAGTGTTGCATGTGTGTCTAATTTATAACTTGTCGGTTCTCTGAACCATTCATCTACAACCTAGTGTGCAATACTGGAAGCAATCCTGGCACCATAACACAGAATGTCAAAATGAATGCATGCAGGGAATATAACCCAGGATGTCACAGTGGAAGAGTGCTGAAGAATTAAGCACATGTCCAGCATCTAAGAGCTTATATACTGGCATCAGATGATGCCAGTATTTAACTACCCATCTTTTTTTCCTGTGCTTCAGAATCTTCAAGACTACGTTGCTCATCACCTTCTAGGCTGAGGAACTGATTACCTCGTCTTTCGTATATAATTTTACTGTCTTCGCATTATCCCCTTATATTGTATTAATAAAGACACTATTGAAAAATTGAGGCACAATGTTATACAACACTTCGTAAAATTAACTTAACACGGTTCAGTTTGCGGGAGGGAAAAAAAAATGGATGGGCTCTGACTCCAACCTGGCAGTAACAATCTTCTGGAACAAATTTAACATTGCAGATGCCATCAGCTGTGCTTGAGATGCATGGAATGAAGTACCTCAATCAACATTAAAAGCAGGCTGGGGAAAGTTATGACCTGTAGTTAATCATTTCACTGGTTTTCCCCTTGCTTGAGAGTCTGATTCAGGAAGCTGTTCAGCTGGCAAGGAGGTTACCAGGCGATGGCTCTGAAGATATGAAGGAAGAAGATGTGAAGGAGCTCTTAGAAGATGATGGTGATAAAGACAAGAATCCAGGGAAAATGATGGCAGAGTTCAATGCACAGATACAAGGGAGTCAGATAACAGAAGAAGAAGGAGAACCTGAATAAAAACGGTTAACATTTCAGAAGTTATGTGAGCAGTTCCATGTTGCTGCTAAACTAGAAGACTTTTCGCTGAAGATGACCCTGACAAATCTAGCAGGGCTTTGAAACGGGGTCTAGGGCAGCTGATGATGCCTTACCGTCAGCTGTATATTGTACTTCAGGGTAAAAAAAGCAAGAGATCCATTACAGAATTTATGCACACTCCAATACAAACATCGACATTAGTACCAGAACCTCAACCATCCGCTCCTGCCGACAACCAACAACCATCCACCTCAGCCCAGTAGGGCCACATGCATTTCCACTTGTGGTTAAGACAAAGAAGATATTCTTATGATTCTTAATAAACACTTTGTTTAAGTAGAATTAATTATTAAATAAGTCAGATACCCACATATTGCTCATGTGTCTAATTCTTCATGTTGTGGATATTACATGTCATTCATACACAACCCAGAGTGTCATTATGGAAGCATGTTGACATTATATCCCATAGTGTCACAGCTGAAGCGTACTGTGAATACAGTCCAGTGTGGCACAGTGGATACGTGTTATCACCTTAAAACAAAGCGTCGCAACTGGTGAGTACTGACACCGTAACCCAGAGTGTCACACTGAAGCTTGCTGGCTCCGTAACCCAGAGTGTCACACTGAAGCTTGCTGGCACCGTAACTCAGAGTGTCACAGTGGAAGCTTGCTGGCATCGTAACCCAGAGTGTCACAGTGGAAACTTGCTGGCACCGTAACCCAGAGTGTCACAGTGGAAGCTTGCTGGCACCGTAACCCAGAGTGTCACAGTGGAAGCTTGCTGGCACCGTAAACCAGAGTGTCACAGTGGAAGCTTGCTGGCACCGTAACCCAGAGTGTCAAAGTGGAAGCTTGCTGGCACCGTGACCCAGAGTGTCACAGTGGAAACTTGCTGGCACCGTAACCCAGAGTGTCACTGTGGAAGCTTGCTGGCACCGTAACCCAGAGTGTCACTGTGGAAGCTTGCTGGCACCACAAGCCGGAGTGTCATACTGGAAGTGTGCTTCATCATAACCCAGAATGTTAGTGATAACTTTGTGGAACCATTACTTAGAGAGTCACACAGGATGCTTGCTGGCACCATTACCGAGAGTGGCTATGTGGAAGTTGTGTGGCACCATAACCAAGAGTGTCATAATCTAAGCGTGTTGAGACCCTAACTCAAACATTTACAGTTGTAGTATACTGACACCGTAACCCTGCGAGCCATCTGTCGAATCTTCGGTATCTTTCTTTAATTCCTACTTCATCTCGTGTCCTTGAAAGACATTAGACAAAGTTTTTAAGGTATACTTTCTCTCTGACAATTCTTATCCGATATCAGTCCTTGTACTTTTATTGTTTCCTCATATAAGCAGATCACATTATTCTTCTTCCATTTTCTGAGATCTTATACAACATTTCTTCAACCGGTTTCCTTTCAATCTCTCCTTGCTTCCCTTCCTATCTACCTCCCTGTCTCCAGTCCTCCGTACTCTCGCATTACAGGTTATTGAAGAAGTCGTGATTCAGAGTTGTACCGATCAGTGAACATGAATACACATTCATATGGTGCCCCCGTGTTCTCTGCCAGTGAGAGATGGGGCACGAGTGACCATGAGAAGGAGTGGAATGAGAAGGAAAAGAGAACTGAGAATGGAAGGAAAGACGATTTTCAGGAGAAGCATTTCAAGATAAAAGAGAAAGAGAGAGAGAGAGAGAGAGAGAGAGAGAGAGAGAGAGAGAGAGAGAGAGAGAGAGAGAGAGAGAGAGAGAGAGAGAGAGAGAGAGAGAGAGAGAGAGAGAGAGAGAGAGAAGAGAGAGAGAGAGAGAGAGAGAGAGAGAGAGAGAGAGAGAGAGAGAGAAAAGAGAGAGAGAGAGAGAGAGAGAGAGAGAGAGAGAGAGAGAGAGAGGCGTGTTCGTGGGAGGAAATGTTAGTGTACTATACAATCGATAATAATTCTAACAATACTATTAACACAACAGATATAAACAGATAGAAACCTATTAGCGCTAGCGCCCTAGATACAGGCCTCAAAACACTGTACTTGAAAATTCCATTACAACTTCTTTGGCTGCCTCAGAGGAAATAGATCCATTACCAGACAACAACACAGGCCTTGGATGTGTCAGCTCCACTCCAGTGTGTAACAGCACACCCGACGTCACTTCCAACACCCACCAGTACGCCGGACATTAGTGCTCTATCTGATTATAATTCTTTTACAAAACCGACAAGTTGATAAATGAGACACTTGTGCAATATTTGTTGTATGTTTATTCTGCAGAAGTTTCGCCACACAGTGGCTTCTTCGGTCCAAATGCAGA
The DNA here is from genome assembly GCA_009830355.1 of Cherax destructor. NCBI lineage: Eukaryota > Metazoa > Arthropoda > Malacostraca > Decapoda > Parastacidae > Cherax > Cherax destructor. The sequence goes on along the minus strand of WNWK01003961.1, from coordinate 13,477 downwards.
AGGTGGACGATGAGGAGGAGTTTGAGGTAATCAGTCCCTCAGCCCGGGAACGTTTCGCCAGTGTGTGGAGAAACGTTTCCAGAATAAAGATACCCAAATGTTGCTAAAGTGTCTCACTTATCTATCTGCTAACCTTGAGTCAGGTTCTTGTCCAGCAGTGACTGTTGTAGCTAACGTGACCGACACTGTACCTGAACAAGGGCCGGACCTCAGCACGAGCACCAGAGATGTGTCTGGTCGGTCTGAACCAGAGCGTGGAAGAGCACGTCGAAGAGCACGTGGAAGAGCACGTGGAAGAGCACGTGGAAGAGCACGTGGAAGAGCACGTGGAAGAGGACGGAAGAGGACGTGGAAGAGGTCATGGAAAAGAAAGAGGTAGCTTCCCACAAGTGTCTCATCTCCCTCTAACACGTCACCAGGAAAGCACCCACCAGGTGCATAATTATCAGGCTGACGAGCCTGAGAGAGAGAGATTTTTTTTGCATGGAATAGGTTCTATGTCCACCATCCTTTTAAACCACTGTTGACATGGAATAGTGAAAAAAAGGATACATAACCACTTTACACAAATAGTTTAACATTTAAGGAGAGATAGAAGTTCATAAATGGCAAGGGCTACAACCTACCTCTACCATTTTGTGCTGATCCTACCGGAATTACTCGCATTATTCTACTGCATGGAAAAGTGCTGATTATCCTATTGGTTCTATTTCTAATAAAAAATACTTCTAAATGTGTATAGTGTTGTGCAGGTTGCCGTGGATCACTCCTATAAGTATTACAAACACAACAACTACTTATATTCTAATGAATATTATCATTAACTTGGGATTCTCATTTTTAACTGTTAATGAGGAATCATCAGGAAATAGTTGAGTTCAGTTAGCCCAACACAGTATCTTGACGACACTTATCTTTGTAAAGTGCTTATCTGACTCTATAGACTTTTGACTTGCAGTTTAAACAACTAGTTTATTCCTTTCTTCTCTAATTCTGTTTAGAAAAAAAATATTATTATTGCGTCTCTTGCCTCGAACTTCCATTCCATTATTTTGAGTTATAACTCATTTTCCCTTCGAATTATTATTTTTGTGTTAGTGAGTATAAAAACCATTCAGTATTTTAGAAGTTTGAGTGAAATATTTCCATTGTCTCAGTTTCTAGGAAAGAATAGGTTAAGTGATTTGTTTATTTTTTCTTCTTACTTGTTCCTTAGTTGCCTTTTTCTGTGTACCTTCCAATCAACCGCCGATTACGTAATTTCGAGATTAAAACAGGAAAGCATAATGGTTTAATACATTTAATACATTTCGCAAACACAGTTACTGATGTCTTATTTTCGAAATTTCTAGCCTCGAAAAATAGCATTATATTATCGATTCGTCTGTAAAAACTTGCATTTGTGGACACAGTGGTGCCTATGCTAACCTTCCTATGGTGTAGAAATATACCTAGTTGGATGAATCTTATTGAAGCTAGCTGGCCCAGTGGCTTACGCGACGGTCTAGAGTTCTGAGACTCTCTGACCGCGGGTTCGAACCCCACCCGTGGTATGTGGTTAGCATTATATTGACTTTGATGCTCGCAGGTGTCAACCATTTCGTATTCTAGTAGAGATTGTTATATCCACTCGTCGATCCTCAAGCTCGTCTTCAGTACCTCAGAGTTTAGGGTTTTCCTTGGTAATGGGTTGTTTATGGTTCTCCTTGGTAATGGGTTCTTTATGGTTCTCCTTGATAATGGGTTGTTTATGGTTCTCTTTGATAATGGGGTCTTTATGGTTCTCCTTGGTAATGGGTTCTTTATGGTTCTCCTTGATAATGGGTTCTTTATGGTTCTCCTTGATAATGGGTTCTTTATGGTTCTCCTTGATAATGGGTTCTTTATGGTTCTCTTTGATAATGGGGTCTTTATGGTTCTCCTTGGTAATGGGTTCTTTATGGTTCTCCTTGGTAATGGGTTCTTTATGGTTCTCCTTGATAATGGGTTCTTTATGGTTCTCCTTGGTAATGGGTTCTTTATGGTTCTCCTTGATAATGGGTTTTTATGGTTCTCCTTGATAATGGGTTCTTTATGGTTCTCCTTGGTAATGGGTTCTTTATGGTTCTCCTTGATAATGGGTTCTTTATGGTTCTCCTTGATAATGGGTTCTTTATGGTTCTCCTTGAAATGGGTTCTTTATGGTTCTCCTTGATAATGGGTTCTTTATGGTTCTCCTTGGTAATGGGTTGTTTATGGTTCTCCTTGATAATGGGTTCTTTATGGTTCTCCTTGGTAATGGGTTGTTTATGGTTCTCCTTGATAATGGGTTTCGCTGATGATAATTTCCCAAGTTCATAAATACATTGTAATATTGATAGGCGCTCAATAACTAAACGATGGCTATTTTGAGAGGCTCGAAAAATTACCACTAGGTTAGGTAAGGTTCGTCAGGAAACAAGGCAAGTGTTTCCTGACGCGGGTCTTAGTCAGATGATGACCTGCCATTGGAGCTTTTGGTCATCTGACCGAGGCCTTCCGCTGGCTTACCGGTCCACCCCTTTAAAACATGTTGGTGATAATTATAACCATCTGTTAATTAATAAAAAAATACCAATGATTCTCGTACATTTGACAAGATGGAAGACGCCTCGTAAGTTTAGTCAGCTTAAGTGCAAATTTATAATTTTACTTAAAATATCTAAGATTCAGAGTTACATGTGAATGCTCTTTTTTGAGAAGCTTTCAACTTTTGCATTTTTGGTGGAAATTATTGAAAGAAAACTTATTAAAATATAAATATATTAAATAAAGAACAAGTGTGGTGGGTCTCAAACACTAAACACTGAATCATAATGGAAATAATTTTCTTTATTATTTTCTGCAATGCAGAAGCAAAACTTGTCAATTTTATTTCATAAATATATCGAGTTTTAATGTCTTAAAACAAAATAAAAAAAAATTGTACTTGAAATATATCTAAGAAAAGAAAATTGAGAAATTTAACATATTCTTATGTACAGTTTTCTTGTCTTCAAGAAACTTTGTCCAATTCATTTCCTTTTAATTTTGGATCATCTTATCTCAACAACTTCAAATTTTCGACCCAGATGGACTTTAATTAGTGAAAGGGTTTTAGAACAATTTTATTTTGCAAAATACTTGATTGATATCACACTCAGCTCACACACTGACGTCCGGGGGTCGATTCCCGGTACGGGTGGAAACATTAAGACTTGTTACCTTAAGACGCCCTCTGTCCCTGTTCACTTACCAGTAAAATAGGTACCTGGGTGTTAGTCAACTGCTGTGGGTCGCATCTTGGGGGCATAATTGACCAGATTTGCTCGAAATGTTCTGCATAATAAGGGGCTGTCTATATAGTATGTCAGTGATGCCAACTAGGCCTGTATACCTTGTGCATGTAGTTGTAGAAATAAAGATTATTATTGCATGAACCATTGCTGATTTAGGATTCAATGCCATAATTTTATGAAGGCTTTTCTAATCGAATTCAACTTTTCAATACTGGTGTATTCTGCCTAAAAGAAAATTTGGTATTTTTAGTGGGATGAGTATTTACTATTTTGCAATTTGTTATTTTCAAAAGTTATTGAATTATTTACAGTTCTAGTTCAACTGTTATGAACGGTTTAGGATCTTATAGGTTATTTTTTTCAAATTTACTGAAGTAGTTAATAAGCTGGCATCTGTTTATTCTGCACTGTTACTGGAAAATGCTTCTTGTGTTCGGTGTGAAACTTTTAGTACTGATGTGTTTTTCAGAAACGAGGGTTTACCCTAATTTTGGATTGTGGCATTCTGAATTAGCCAAGTACATTAAACAAACTGGTTTTCCTGAAATAACTCGCACTGACACACACACACACACACACACACACACACACACAGGAGCTGAGTCTCGACCCCTGCAACCACAATTAGGTGAGTACACACACACACACACACATACACATACTAGAGTATGCAGCGCCAGTTTGTAACCCGTACCTGGTCAAGCACGTCAAGAAATTAGAAAAAGTGCAAAGGTTTGAGACAAGGCTAGTTCCAGAGCTAAGGGCAATGTCCTACGATGAAAGGTTAAGGGAAATCGGCCTGACAACACTGGAGGACAGGAGGGTTAGGGGAATCATGATAACGACATACAAAATACTGCGGAAGTATTTCTTCAGCCATAGAGTAGTCAGGAAGTGGAATAGTCTAGCAATTGATGTAGTGGAGGTAGGAACCATGCATAGCTTTAAGACGAGGTATGATAAAGCTCATGGAACAGGGAGAGAATGGACCCAGTAGCAATCAGTGAAGAGGCGGGGCCAGGAGCTGAGTCTCGACGCCTGCAACCACAATTAGGTGAGTACAATTAGGTGAGTATATACACACACACACAGCCGGGGCCAGGAGCTAAGTTTCGACCCCTGCAACCACAATTAGGTGAGTACTCAAGAAAAATGATCTTGGGGTGAGTATAACACCGGGCACATCTCCTGAGGCGCACATCAACCAAATAACTGCTGCAGCATAGGGGCATAAGGAATCGTTCAGGACACTGTACACCGTGTACGTTAGGCCTATATTGGAGTATGCAGCACCAGTTTGGAACCCACACCAAGCCAAGTACGTAATGAAATTAGAGAAAATGCAAAGGTTTGCAACAAGACTAGTTCCGGAGCTGAAGGGCAAGTCCTACGAGGAGAGGTTAAGGGAAATCGACCTGACGACACTGGAGGACAGAAGAGATAGGGGGAATATGATAACGACATATAAAATACTGAGAAGAATCGATAACATGGACAGAGACAGGATGTTCAAGAGGTGGGACACAGGAACAAGAGGTCACAGTTAGAAGTTGAAGACTCAGATGAATCACATGGATGTTAGGAAGTATTTCTTCAGTCACAGAGTTGTCAGGAAGTGGAATAGTCTGGAAAGTGATGTAGTGGAGGCAGGATCCATACATAGCTTTACGAAGAGGTATAATAAAGCTCATTGAGCAGGAAGAGTGGCCTAGTAGCAGCCAACGAAGAGGCGGGGTCAGGAGCTGTGACTCGACCCCTGCAACCACAACTAGGTGAGTACACACACACACACACACTCTCGCCCACTTTAAAATGTGTATATGAATAAAAATGAGACACAAAATTGTCATGATGTATTCGTTAAAGCTTAGTGTGTTTAGTAAGTGGAAATACCTAGACGAAGAAGTAGTGAAGGCCAACTCCATACATTGTTTTGAGAATAGGTATGACATTGATCACGAGGTTACGGGAAAGAAACCCAGCAAGTGGCAATTAAGAGACGGAATCAGAGGAAGAGATTCGACCACTGCAAAAACATATACGTGATTACAAACAGGAGACAGAGTACACAAACTTGTTCCACCTCACTTCCAATGCTCTACACCTCCCCAAACCTCCACTTTGCACTTCTCGTCCTCAGCCACACCGTTGATCTCACCACAATCCACATGTTTCAAGCGCTGGTTCAGCAGTACGCATCAGTCAATATTCATCTCATAATACATGCTTGAAGTTCTGATACATGAGTATGTTCTAGTTGGTCTCAGTTACCCGGGTTCTTCAAGTACTGCTATTACTACACTCTAATAGCCAGCAAGTATCACTCTTGACGGAACAAACAGACATTTGCCTGTTCTGCGACGTTATGAAGGCGATAATAAGATGACTGTCAGCCACACCACTGAAAGCTCATGTGTCACTCCCTAATTATTATCCCAACACGAATGATAATGTTTACGCTGTAATGCAACATGCAAATGAAACCTAACAATAGTGGAGCCACAACTCGTTCTCTCATTACTGAGTCTGCAGTATAAGGGATTTAAAGGTGACGTATCCGGAAAATACATTGACGATTTTATTCTAACTGTTGGTGGTTGGTAAATGCTTTATCTTTTATACATGCAAAATATTTTATTGTCGTGGGGGAGGGGGAGAGTCGTTGAAGGACCTAATTTACCCGAAATGCTGTGCATAACAAGCGGCTTTCTATATAGTAGTATGTCATTGAAGTCAGCTAGGCCTGTATACCTTGTACATGTACTTATAGTAAATAGAGATATTATTATTATTATTAATCTGCTATATGCCTAGCGGGGAACTGAAAATAGGGCTTCTAGCCTACGGCTCACATGTGAGAGAAAGGGTGCTGACCCTGGAAGTCCTCTCCAAATATACTGCAGGTATACTGCAGGTATACTGCAGGTATATTACACCAAGAATGATTCCTTCCAACCTCGACAATTTTTACATAACTACTTGATAATGAAGACACCCTATCTGGAGAATGGTAGGTCACTAACTGGTGTATGATACCTAACTAAGTGGAACACGGAGTATCCCTAATTAGAGTACGGCGCCTCCCTAACTGATGTATAATGTCTATGATGATGGGTTCCTAACTGGAGTATGGGGATTCCCGAACTGAAGTATGGTGCTTCCTTAACCAGAGAATGTAGTCCCTAAGAAGTGGAACCTCCCTAACATGAATATTATTGCTCACTCCCTTGTGAATACCAATAATTTATCTTGATTAACTCGGATTAAAAAAGTTGTGGAAATGAATAATATAGTGACCGCAGTGAAGGGATGAGTCATAGAACATGGCCGGTAGACCTAGTGTCGAAATTATCCCTAACAAGTTTACATATAAAGGGAATTCCTCAAGATGGTATCCAAATATATCAAAACAAATTTGCGGTATTTATTTTCTGTTAAACTTAGGTTGTTAATATTCATTATTCCTACACTGACCTTATACATTTCCGTTAGTTAATGGTTTCTCTCTTTCTATCTCTCTCTCTCTCTCTCTCTTGTACATCAATCTTGAGTCCCGTAGACGAGGTAGTAATAATAATGTTGAAGGATCGGTTTTGGCAGGAACAGAGGGAATTTAAATGTATAAATTAATGGAATATGTTTATTAAAATAAGAGTCGGATGCAAAAAAGGGGTTATAATAAAAGTTTATGCACCTGGAAAACAGAGATCAGGAGGTGTTAAGTGAGTTTTTTGGGAGTTCTGAAAAAGTGACAGTAACTGTGGTAAGGGACCTGAAGGCTAAAATGGGAGAACCTGATGTATACAGTGTAGTAGGTACGTTCATGGCGCCATGGGTAAAGAATAATGGAGCATTTGATTGAACTTTATATAGAACGAGTATTGATAATAGTATATATATATATATATATATATATATATATATATATATATATATATATATATATTTTTTTTTTTTTTTTTCAACAAGTCGGCCGTCTCCCACCGAGGCAGGGTGACCCAAAAAGAAAGAAAATTCCCAAAAAGAAAATACTTTTATTATCATTCAACACTTTCACCACACTCATACATAATCACTGTCAATGCAGAGGCGCTCAGATACGACAGCTGAGAATAGTCCCTCCCAGCTGTCACTATCCCTATATATATATATATATATATATATATATATATATATATATATATATATATATATATATATATATATATATATATATATATATATATATATATAATGAAGACACCACTATGAAAAAATATAGAGGATTCAAACTTTCGTGACTACTCACATTATCAAGGAACTATATCTATATAACTATATAACTATATAGTTCCTTGATAATGTGAGTAATCAAGCGTTTTGAATTCCTCTATATTTTTCATACTGGTTGCTTGCATATTTTGATATCACCTGTTTACTGTGATTTTTGCATATATATATATATATATATATATATATATATATATATATATATATATATATATATATATATATATATATTTATATATTTATACTCTGGTGCAAATTGTGGGACCCATAGCCTCGGAGAAGTGGATAAAAAGGCTTCAAGGAAGAATATTTGCATTTCTTCCTGAAGAAATTTGAATATTCCACTTCCCCTACCACCCCATCTTTTCATTTTTTTTTTTTTACCAATAGGTATATTTTATTACATAATATGGTACAAAAGATTTAAGAGATACATTGTTGATATAAAGATGGCATATACAGTACACGAGGTGAGAGATACATGTCTAGTACATATTGTTACATGTTTGTCACTGATTATAATGCGAAAATCTCATCCAGCTTCTCCGAGCTGGTGCATGTGCCCATAATACAGCAGGCATTACCCCTCTGAAGAGCAGCGCTGATTCGCTGGAACAGAAAACTAGCTGCCCTGGGGTCCCTAGTTACCCTGTTGAGTCTTTTGCCCAGCTCTTTGAGGAACTTAGATGCACTCTTTCCCCATGAGCCAAGGGTCTCCAAGCCTATGGGAAGAAGCATATAATGATGAGCAAGTTCTCCATATTTTCTCGACTTTTGGGACTCTCTGAAGGTGGCAGCTACCCCTCCTTCCTCCCTGGTGTATTGGAGATAGGTATCAGTCAAGGTAGATGCACATGTGTAGTCCCACAGCACCTGCTTGTTGTCTCTCCAGGCTTGAAAGGTGATACCATCTGGACGCTTTTGGCTGCCATCAGATCTGCATAGTTGGGGTGGCTCCCTTACTGCTGGGCATCCGGCTGTTGTGAGGCTCCTCTTGATAATGTTATTAACCTTTTCATGTCTTGCAATCTTTCTCTCGGATTTACGATACACAAGACCATGGTACCCGAATCGGTCTGCTGCTTCACTGCCACAAATACACCTGTGTTCGGCGAGAATAGGGGCGGCAAATCGAAGGGCAACACCAATGCGGATAATCTATGGGTCGAGGCGTGTGCCAAGGTTGGAGTTGGGAACAGCCAACTGAAAGCCCCCTGCACGAGGAGCTCTCACTGCCAGGAGGCAGGCTCTATCCTTTCCTGACCTACTCTGAAGCATTGCTGAGGCTATATTCTCTACTATTGGGCCATCCCAGTGCGACTGTTTGTAATTGTTGGGGAAAACAGGCCTGGTTTCAGAGCCTGTTAGATTATCCCAGATCCTGGCTCCGTCAACGAACTTTTGGTCATGGATTCCAATCTTGTCCCTAAGATGTTCAGAAAGAATCGCTGCTACAAGCCCTCTGGATGCAATGCATGAAGACAGGAAAGCAGGTAGCGCAATCTGAGATGACTTGCGGACACCAATGCCTCCTAGTCTGACTGGGAGTGTAGCTTGGTCCCACTGCCTTTCTTCTAGAGTAAGGTTAAGTACTTTAGTAAAGATCTACCTCAGGATACTGTCATATTCGTGCAGTATAGGGTTGTCATATGAAGGAGCACATCTTAGGAAATATGTCAACCTGGGCAGACTCAAGCACTTTGTGAGAAGGTACAAGGCATCATGAGTGTCAAGATTGCCTATTCGTTGTTCCATTCTCCTCAATTCTTCCAGTTTCTTCCTGAGAATTGTGTCAATGGCATCGCTTCCCAGAGGTGCTCCAAGGAAGACACTATTTGTAGGGGCAATGACTGATGCTCCTGGTAGTTTTGATATCACTGCATCTATCACTTGTTGATTGACTGAGATGATTTCACATTTGGATGGATTCAAGATGAGACCCATTTCCTGTCCCTGTGTCATCACCTGTGTAAGATCATCTAGAAGGGACTACTTTGTACCTGCTAGTGTGCCATCATTCAGGAACCAGATGTTTAGCTCACTGGTCAGTCTGACTGTGATTTCCCTAACTGCTATACAGAAGAGAAATGGTGCGAGAGGGTCCCCTTGCTGGACACCTCTGATGATGTGATTTCCTGCTCTCCAAACAGGAGCATTGTTTCCTTGCTATATCCAGCTGAAACAAAAGGGAAGAGACCTGGGAAATGTTCTTGTACAACTGCTAATACCACGTCTCTTTTCAGGAGATTAAATGCATTCTTGAAATCTAATTTTACCACTGCATTGTCCTCAGGCAGGTTGTCGATATACGCCCTTGTTGCATGAACCGCTGCTTCACTTCCTTGAGAGACCCCAAAGCCAAGTTGGTGTGGTTGAAGCATGATGGCCGCCTCTGCGCGAATACTTCTGACAGCAGCTTTAGAAACGAGGCGGCGAAACGTGTTGCCCACTGCGATTGGCCTAATTCCTCCATCCTTCTTTTTAAGGGCACAAAGTGATGCTCCAAAAAAGAATAGTTTAATTCCGTCAGGAATCAGACCAGCCAAGGAATTGTTGACGAACCTTGTGATCTCTGAAAACAATGTCTCTGCAATCTCCCCGATAACTGGATTAACCATTTCCTTTAAATGCTGTGGCCTTATTCCAGTGTAACCCCCAGCAGAGCCGGACGGGAATGACATTATTGCTTTGTAAATGTCCGAGTCTTGCACAATCAGTGGTTCCACAGTGGGGACAGAGGTTTTGGAACTGTTGGTACCCCTGGTTTCCCCGGCAGGTTGCTTTCCTCTAAGTGCTTCAGCAGTGTCAGCATCCCTGGGGGCAACTGTATCTTCTCTGGTGATAATTCTGATTGATCCCACTGTGTTGCCCTCTTCAATTTTCTTGCTCACTTGGACTCTGATTTTTTCGCTGTCAGTGGAGTGAGTGGGGGTTCTGCCTCTCCCATTTTTGTATTGATGGGGAAGGTGAATGAGGTTATCAGCTCTAGGAAAGTCTCTTAAGGATTTAATGATCATTGAGGCTAGCCTCTTTCCCCTTCTTTCCGGCACAGCTAAGCAGACATTACCAAAAAGTAGCAAGTTGTGCCATGCCTTGATGGTTGGTGGAACATTTAGGATAGCAGAACCATCGTTTACTTTTATTAAGAGGTCCGTAAGTTTCCCAGCTGCGTGTGGACGGGCTGCTTTGGGAATATGTGTGAGTGTCCTGATACCTGTTGCTTTAATTGCTTTCAAGATATTATCTGATGAGATGAGATCTGTTGGAGTGGGTTCAGGTGCCTGAAGTGGCTCTGGGTTATCACTTTCCACAGGAGGACATCCTGAACCCGGGCAGCTACCATGTTTGTGGAGGAAACCATTAGAGTTGAGACAACGAAGCTGTAAACACGACCGACACTTGCCTCTCCTAGTATTGCCAGTCGTGCCATTTTTCTGGCTGCTCGCTTCCTCCTGACTGGCATTCATCTGGCTAAGTAGACTGTAGGAGTGGAGTAAGACATGCTGAATGGGTAAAGGACCCCAATAGAAATAAAGGACCCCAATGGAAATAAGTCAATCTGTCTGACTTTTTTGGGTTATCCTAGGTTCTCTACACATATGCTGCTATGTATGATAATCTATGTAAATGTATTTGTGTATACCTGAATAAACTTACTTACTTGAAGGTAGTGAACTTGACCGTGGTGGCCTGGTAGGGCTTGAGGGGTGTCACTGGGATTTGGGTGGGGGAGGTGAGGTAATTGGGTGGGGGAGGCGCAAGTTGTTGGGTGGGGGTAGCCAGGGGAGAGGAGTGAGGGGAGTACACTACACATTGACTTGCACTCTATATATTGTTCACACTGTCTTACAATACACACAACATTATTTGTTTCCCATGTACGTATTGAAAGATGTGGGTATGTGCACTGCTGAACCTCAGTGTCTTCCCTCACCACCTACACACAGAGGCTCTTCCCCTTCCCTGTGGCGTTTGGGAGGCGGCACTGGCTGGTCACTCCCTCGTTAACATTAACCCCACATTGTTTTTCCATAATATATGCCTCTAATTATTCCATGCATCGACACGTAATAATTTCTAGGTTAGCTGGAAGCATGGCGCATGATGCGGGAGGTAGATGTTTTTATGAGAGATTTTCTAGGTTTGTATATACGATAAACTTGGCTGGCACTCACACACGGTGTAGGCCTTATTCTCCCCCACCCTCACTGGCCATCTTCCACACTACCACCACTCCACAACCTTCACAAACTGCACATCACATCCCCTATTTACGTTGAAACGATGCACTGTAATGCCTTCTCACTGCACTGGAATCTTCCCAAAGTATTCACACTGAGTCCTGTTCAGTCTTAGATCTGGTCAGCCTCGTTGATCAGTACTTATCCTTGAAAATCCCGCAGCTAGTCCGCCACACGTCTTGCCATGCCAGCGCCTGGCGCAAATATATACAGAAGAGGATAAATAAGAATAGGAGATGTGATATAGGACGTAATGGCAGTAGTTTTAGGACTATGCATAAGTGGATGAAAGGTTGATGGGTAGACTTTAGGATGTGATGTGCATGTTTATAGAGGAACAACAGATATATGAGATCATTTTTTAAGGTACAGTGTGAGTAAATGGTAGATGGGGTATAATGAGAATGGTATCAGAAAGTAAGAAAATGATGAAGGTTTATAAACTAAAGGGGGACGCATTTAGAGTAAGACTATTGGTAGAGAGATGGGCTAATGGAAGTATACGTAATAAGGGTGATGAAGAGGTATGAGGTATATTTATAAATGCAGTGTTAGAATGTTCAGCTGAAGATTATGGATATACGAGGGAAGTTGCGGAAAAGAAGTGATTGGTAGAATGATGAGGTAAAGAGAGTAGTAATAGAGAAAATGTTAACACATGAAATGTTTTTGCAAAACAGAACTAATACTAGAAGGGAGGAGTATATGGTGAGAACAAGAGAGGGTAAGAGAGTTGAAGGGGAGTGTAAAAAGAGAGCAAATGAGAGTGTGTATGAGGGGTTGTCAACAAATTTTGCTGATAATAGCAAAAAGTCCTTAGGGTTGAGAAACCCGAAGAACCGAATGGATTTTACAGTTAAAAATAGATGAGAAGATTTATTAGGAAAGTAGAAGGTATCGGGAAGATGGAGGGAATATTTTGTGCTGTTGATGAAGATATGGAAGCTATAATTTCATGCATTTGCCAAGGAGGTATAACATATTTTAAGAGTGACGAAGGGCCATATGGTAATATGGGGGATGAGCGTGAGGCTGTCGAAATAAATGATAGTGGTAACGCAGATCTCCTAATAGTCTTTCATGGCTGTTATAAGCTGCCCTCTCCTAATAGTCTTTCTTGGCTGTTATAAGCTGCCCTCTCCTAATAGTCTTTCTTGGCTGTTATAAGCAGGCCTCTCCTAATAGTCTTTCTTGGCTGTTATAAGGTGCCCTCTCCTAATAGTCTTTCTTGGCCGTTATAAGCTGCCCTCTCCTAATAGTCTTTCTTGGCTGTTATAAGCTGCCCTCTCCTAATAGTCTTTCTTGGCCGTTATAAGCTGCCCTCTCCTAATAGTCTTTCTTGGCTGTTATAAGCTGCCCTCTCCTAATAGTCTTTCTTGGCCGTTATAAGCTGGCCTCTCCTAATAGTCTTTCTTGGCTGTTATAAGCTGCCCTATCCTAATAGTCTTTCTTGGCTGTAATAAGCTGCCCTCTCCTAATAGTCTTTCTTGGCTGTTATAAGCTGCCCTCTCCTAATAGTCTTTCTTAGCCGTTATAAGCTGCCCTCTCCTAATAGTCTTTCTTGGCTGTTATAAGCTGCCCTCTCCTAATAGTCTTTCTTGGCCGTTATAAGCTGGCCTCTCCTAATAGTCTTTCTTGGCTGTTATAAGCTGCCCTATCCTAATAGTCTTT